>JMFS01044809.1:0-55266 GCA_000699545.1 Podiceps cristatus | reverse complement strand
CTCGTGGAGGCAGTAGTAATACGTGTGGGGGTTCTTTTTGATCTTCTTGCCTCCCCAATGGGGGTAGGTCAACACCTACCCCATCCACTGCCTTGTTTTCACCAGTGTTTTGGGAGGAAATTGTCCCAATAATATCATTGCTGCTTATGAAGCGTTTGCAGTAGCTGAAGGCAGCGAACGCGGTGAGTGAAACAGAAAATTCAGTGGTGATACCTGTGTCCTGTCAGCTCTGAGATCGGGGACAGTTGTCCTTTCTCTTCCCTTACCGCCAAGAGGATGAGAAGTATGCACAATTGCAGTAAACGTTTTCAGGTGTGGGTGGTCTCCAGGCTCCTTTTACTGTTGAAAGTTGGTATTGAACATGGTATTTTGTAGGGAAGTATCAAATGGAAGAATGTCAAAGTGGTTTTTTGGTCCTGTATTTCGATCTGTGCTGCAGACAGCGGGCTCAACCGTCTCCTTACTCTCCTTCAGCCGTGTCCATGGTGTGCCTGCCAAATGAGAGCATTTGTGCTCAAACCTGGAGCCTCTAGAGAAAACGCAGCCCTGCCTCACCTCTGTGGGCTCCAGCTGGAAAGGACGGTCAGAAGTGCTGCCTGCTCGAGGTCAGAGGGATCAGTAGCTACTCAATGTATGTCTGAAACAATAATGAACCAAATTTCACCTCTTCTAAAGCAAGGTCAGGGAGAGCATACACTCAAAGGAGGTAGAAATAAATTATTGTGTGATTAATTTCATCATAGTCATGATGTACAGCATTAGAGTATAAATAAAAACTTAGGCAGGGATTTAACTCTGTTCCTTTAGAATCGGTCAAAAAAACTCAGTTAAAAACCAAGTTAAGCTTCCTACAACAAGACGACTGTGGTGTTGCTGCAAATCAACCAGGAGGAAGTTTTATAATGAATCTGAAAAGGGCTGAGGAGAAATTTGCCAGGTTGCAAACTGAAGTATCCCCCGCCCTTGCGTGCCGGGGATGTAATCCTGTTGGCCTTTGGGGACTGCGTGTAGGGTAGAGCTCCGTCGGAAACGACGGAATGTCTTCCTGCAAAAGCCTTGGTTTGGCTGCTTTTTCTTTTTTCAGTTCCATAGTAATTTTTTCTTGCTTGTAGCTAAACCTGTTCATTAATATTTCATCTGGCATGCAAAGCAGTTGTTTCGGGAATTTTTTTTTTTTTTCACAGTAAACTGCATGTAATGGGGGGAAGTTATTTGCAGGCCCGTATTGACGAGGATGAAACCTAAAAGCATATTAATGGGAGTTGAAGCTGACCACAAGAGCAAATGTTTGACAACATAAGCAAACAGAGCCGTGCTTTGAGGCATGCTGGGAGTACCGACCTTCCGCACAAGCACGCTCTTAGCCTGACTTGGCCTTACCCAGTGATTCGTGTTGTTCCTGCCGAATGTCATCCTCTGTGGCAGAAATCAAGATTTTGCTGTTGTTCTCTATTTCAACTGCTGAAAGAATTAGATTTTCTGAAAATACCCACCCACTAATGAGCCAGGTGGAATCCCTCACGCGGAGTGCTAGCTGGAAATAAAAGATGACTCACTCAGGAGGGTGAGGATACACAGCATCTGGTACCAAAGATGATGACTCACCGACATTTCAAAGCATTTTTCCTTTGGTTAGGGTTTGTTCTAGCTAGGTCCCATGAGGCTTTCAAACCAAATTAGACCTTCTGTGAAACTTGGAAGGGAAAAGAGTTTACTCTGAAACTGTCAATGAGAGGGCTGTGGAGAATGAAAATATGGAAGAATGAGATGTAATGAGGTAGTTGTACAGGTCAGAGGAAACGCCTAACGTGCTCTTTCAGCCTGTGTGCTCTTGGTGGATCTCGCTCTTGAGGAGAACACACTGGCAGTGATGTAGGAAGAGGAAAACCCCCAGCCAGTAGCCTGGTTTTAACAAAGTTTATCTTGACAGAGAAATAGTTGCCCTTAACTGTCAGTAGAATGCTGGTAATTGCCCTCGAAACTCACAGCACAGGAATTTTTGTAGATCTTTTCAGAGCTGAAACCCCTAAAAGTAGATGAGAATTGATAATAAATATGATGGCCTTGCAGGGACAGTATGGCTGCAGTTGATGTTTGGAGGGATCTCTCTTTGCTGGGAAGAATCACAGATTCTTCCTTTAAAATCATTTGGTACCGCAGAGGAGAAGAGCGGGAGGGGTGGTGGGCACTACGTCCATCGGCGCTGTGTGATGGATCTGGGCTGCAGAGGAGGAAGAGAACAGAACAAGCAGGGTGATAATCCACACTCAAAGTGGACGTTTTTAAAGGGTGAAATGCCCAAACTGTTTTCTAGGAACAACCTTTACTTTTTGAACAGAGTGCAGACACGCTGTCGGACAGACGAGGGCCAGGGACGTTGCTGCTCGCTCCCGGGGACTGTGATTTTTGTAGGTTGATACCATTTGGTTACTTATTATATGTGACGCACAAAGATTGTTATGGAGACTCTATAGGACTGACAGCTGCGGAAGCAGGCAATTACATCTAATTTTTTTTCACAAGTCATTCCCCCCAGACTGATCTTTGTCTCACAAATTGAGGGAAATTTGGAGGATGACTCCCTCTGCCCCGCAGCTGTCACAGTGCCTTTCTGTCTCAGTTATGGACAGTCGTGTTTTGCTGCTGAATTCTATTTTAACATAAATTAATGTGTGTTCCTGAATGATTATCCTAATCAATTGGTTGTCCTGCTACATCAAGACTGTTGTCTTAGATTTATGTTGCCCATTATGTGGACACGCCAGTGTATTTAACACTGAATTTTTGGTTTGCTATAAGTGTTATTGCCTGTGTGGGGCCACTTTGAATTACTGAAGCTACATGCTTGTAGTGCTTTATAATTTGTTACCCTTTTAACTACCTTGCCTTGTAACACGGGTTAGAATATTTAAATTATTAAAATAATGGGTGCTAAAATATAAGGTGTAGAGTTTTCAGTCTAGTACTGAGATGCCAGCAGAAGCAAAAGGATAGTTGAAAATATGTCTGTTCTTTAGTGCATGGCTTGATCTCAGTGAAGCTCTAACAAGTGGTGATAGTTATGCAATTGTACTGGCAATACCAATTAGAGATTTACAAGTGTTTGTAAATGCTGCTATTTATAGGATGGGCACTTTATTTAACGAAACGTTAATCTTTCTCTGCAGTAGGAGAAAATGTCAGAGTGGTGTATTTCATCCTTGTGATGGGACTGGACTATAATATCCAAAAGATCAGTACTTTGTCCCTTTTTTTTTTTTTTTTTTTTAAAAAAAAGCATTTAAAAAAAAAAAATTTCAAATAGGCTTGCACATGGGGGATGGAGAAAGACTATTTTAAACTTTGCAGTGCTTTGGAATATTAGTATTAAAGATCTGTGGGGCTTTGCAGATCACAAAATACCTGTCTTGTGAGATTTGGAATATGTATTTTTAGTTTTCAACCTGTTAATTTTGATTATTGAAGAGCAGAACAAGCACCTTGTTCTACCAAACTTCTCACTGTGACGCTGGGAAAAGGTAAATTACATGCATTTTATTGCTTGTTCTTTCTTTGTGAATGAATTTGTCCAGGAATATTTTTAAAAATCAGAGCCAGTATGACAGTATTCTTGTTAATCTTTCTCTTTGAGATAACCCTGTATGTCCTCTTAAATACCACTGATGGATCCCATTTCAGTGAGTGACGGTACTGATAACGTGAATCAGGCTTAAATCCAAGAACAGAAAAAGCCTTTTCCTACTGAATTAGTTGCATGATCTACTTAGTTATCAAAGTTTCAGAACAGGGTTTTTTCCTCTTCATTTTGCTTTGACTGTGCTATAGCAAGTCTTATGTTCTTGACAGTATTCACAGACACGATTAAGTTATTCTTTTTTTCATAGATGCACAGTGAGTGATTGGATTAACTACGAATTAGCAGAGCAGATCCTATCAGCAGCTCTCCAAGTGTCGCAGGAAGCAGCAGAAGGATGGTTGCTTAGGATAACTGACATGGATTGCTGTAGGCTGATGCCAATATATGGTCAGCGAGGAGAGGAAGGAGAAAAAAAAATATCTTTTTTTAAAGACTGAAATGTTTAAGACAGTGGGGAAGCCTTTTGTAGGAATGAACCAAATCGGTTTGGTGTCTGTGCGGTGTATGTGGTGGTTGTGTTCGGTAGCTCCCGTGGCTTGCTGTTCAGTGAAAACCTGCAGGACAGAGGAACGTGTAGTCAATGGCAAAGCTGGGGTTTTGGAAGATGCTCATATATGTAGTTATACAAATCTTCTCCTGTATTTGCACACCAGGGGAGTAATTTTATCATACTGGTAGCAGATTTGCTGTTAAAGCTGTGTCTAAAGAAGGAAAACCTTGTGTTTATTTGGTAGTTTTCTACTGGAGTATTCTTAGTATAAACAGACACAGATACTCGCTGTGGGAGCCATGCTTTCTGGTCATTTTCCATTTTATTAACTGGATTTTTTGTTGTTGTTTTGGTTTTTTTTTAATAGAAGGGAGATTTTCTCTGTGGAATTTTTATGGTTTCCATCCTTACAAAAGACAGATGGACTTGGTTATCAGCTGTGAGGTTCAGGGCCAGATTATAGACTATTTTGCTTTGTGTCATTTAAAACATTCTTATTTATGAGCAAGGAAGTTGGCAATAATCACGTGATTCATGGTGGAAAAATTATCTGCAGGCTGCTGCTCCTGTTGTCCTAATAGGCTTAAAGGCATTACCACTGATGTAAATAATAGTTCTGTGTGCGGGGGGTGGGTAAGGCAGGGCAGGCAAATGCTGAAGGGAAAGGGTGCGGGTTAGGTAAAGCCCCTCCCCTGTGATTTTATTTTTTTTTTCCTTTTTCAAAAATAACACTCTGAAGTGGAAAAATCCATTTTGATTTCTAATGATCGATGTTAATATTCTTTGTAAAGATAGTTTGTTTAATTAAAAATCCAAACGCCACCTTAGGACATCAAGAATGTAAGGTTCCGTGTGCGCCTGGAGCGGTGTTCGTGTGTGCGTTTCTGTAACACCCTGTAGTGGTTCAGCCCAGCCCGGGAAAAATCACAGTTGCAGTTGTTTTGAAGCTGAGGAAGAAGAGCAGCAGGAGACGAGCCAGGCCTTCGCGTGCCATTCTTTTCGTCAAAAGCAAGAAGAATTTTGAAAGACCCTTCAGTGCAATTTAGACTTTCATTTGTGCATGCAGAACGCAACCTGGAACGGCCGCGGGGAGCCGGACCCAAGCTGAGGGAGCACAAAGAGAACCAGTGCCCGGCAAAGGCGAGAGCGTGGCGCGGGTGCTTTGCTGGATGCAGCGGGACGTGTAAGGGACGTGCCCCTGGCCCGCGGTCCCCGAGCAGAGGCGGGTCAGGGAAGGGAATGACTGACTGCAGATGGCGAAGAGGGACTTAAAACTGTGATAGTACAACTACAGTAGTAATACTAATCATTAATGGCATCCCGAAATTCTCGTGCAATTTAGTTACTGTTGTTTTTTTTTTAAGTTGCCCAAAATTCTGTCCATTGCCAACTTGACTAGATAGTATTTTATTAGAGAAGCCCGTTTGTCTAAACCAAGGTGTGTATTTCAAAACTGAGACACAGTGTCTAGTGTATGATACATGTGGCATTGATAATGTGATCCCTCTTTAGCAAATGTACAGCTTTTTGAAGTTCCAGGAGCTTTATAATATTCAAAATTGGGTGATTCTCTCCCCCCCCCCCCAATATTTTGTTCTCCTTTTTTGAATACTTGTCTGTTTTGGGCTACATATCTGTTGTAGAGTATCTGAGCAATAAGAATTTAAAACCTGAAAACTGACTTTGCTAGATCATGGAGGAAGAAAAGGGATTCTGTAAAGCTGAAGTGTAGTGTAATAAAACTAAGGAACAAATACCATCAGAATGGGTAAATTGTGGTTTAGGAATGTTGGCTGGAGAAACGAGTTGTATGCTGTTAGCAAGGATTATGTCCCACATTGTATACTCACTGCCTTGCGTTCCGTTGAGGATCAAGTTTTATTCCATTTAAGAAGCTCGTGCCCCCTTCCTCTTTTCCAAAGAAAAAGAGCTACAGAATGATAGGAGCAAACATAATTCTGAACTGCTGCAAGGCAGATGCTGTTTTTACAGCTAAATTTTTTGCTTTGCAGTATTTCCTGTTAGCATCGTCCTTATTTCAGTAAGTGTTACTATTTTACAGTATGACTGCTCGTCACAAAGCCTTTGCATCCTTGGAATGTGAGAGCATTTTAATCGCATTTTGATGGTGTTGCTTAGAATAAGGAGTGGGAGAGGGAGGAAGATTTCATTAAGATCTGGGAGACTGTGGAAGGGACAGATTGATTCTGATAAGCTGATTGAGTTGGTGGCTATTTTGGAAAGGAGAGGTCGTGGACTCGCAGGGGACTAGCATAGCGCGTAAGTAGTTGAGACAGAATTTCAAGTGGATTGAAAGATGAAAGAGAACGGGCAAGGTGAACGGAGTTCATTGGCCTGCCTGAGAGAGGAAG
The DNA here is from genome assembly GCA_000699545.1 of Podiceps cristatus. Taxonomy (NCBI): domain Eukaryota; kingdom Metazoa; phylum Chordata; class Aves; order Podicipediformes; family Podicipedidae; genus Podiceps; species Podiceps cristatus. Next base: position 48,767 of record JMFS01044809.1, on the reverse strand, counting down.
GCCTAAACCTAAGGGACAAAAATAAATCTCTGCAATCTATGGTGCCAACGTGGTGGTGGTCTATTGGAAGCTGAAGGTGAAATAACCATTTTTCCAGGCTGCAGACTCAAGAAGGCAGTATTATGGGTTTTTTTGTGGTGTTTTTGTTTGTTTTTGTTTAATATCACATGCAGGGGGCTCCATATTCCACAGAATCTCCAAATAGGCATATTTGTAGGGTAAATACACACCAAAATAGATCAGGCGAGTAAAGGTTGCCCCTTCAAAACCTGCCCAAAAGTAGGCAAGAGGGTGGCAACACAAAATTGAGCCCCCGAGTGAGAGACTTTGAAATATAGCATGAATTTCCTAAAAAAATAAGAGTATGACAGCTTTTAAAGGAAAAAACCCCACAATATTGCATCTAATCTTATATAGCCACCTGCATCTGCTGCAAAATTTAAATATACTTTTTATTAGGAAAAATTCAGGTTACTTCTGGTAGCTGAAATTCTAATTACTGCTGGTCTTCCCTCATCTCTGCAGTAAGAATATGATTAAGCCCAAAGCCAATCTCCTGCCTTTGTTGGTGAGGTATTTGATAAACTGCTTTGTCATGGTAAACATCATATTTTGATTGAAAATCAGCAGTTTGATGGTCAGCTTCTCAGGTAGCACTTCACATACTGTTATCACAGAAAGGAGATTTACAATAGAAAGTAAATTACAGTAATTGAGATTACAGTAATACAGAGCTCAGTGTTTAACCAGTGATTGACAACACTTGAATTTGCAAACAGTACTTACTGAAATGTGGTTTTAACTGTGTTCAAATTTGGTCTGTCTATTGTGCAGACCGAGTTATTTACCCTTTGCCCTTCAATTACACCTTTCAGGCCACAGGTGATTTTTCTCTTGTTGATTCTTTAATAACTGTCTGAAAAATAAACATTCTTATGCTTTGTACAGTTAAATCAGGTGGCTTTATAGTTCAAAATGGGAGCCAGATTTTTTTTTTTCCCCCTTAAAATGCTCAGGATTTTTGTCTCATGTGGTATTACCTGTGTGGATCTGGGTAGGTGCCATACTTGAATCTGAACGTTCTTTGTATATTTGCAGGAGAGGCCTGATGGGTGTTGCTGAACTGATCGCTTTCCACTGTTCTTAATGTGATCTTGGTGACTGAGATCTTCTTTTCACTATGAGAAGAGAATCAGGTTGTATAGACTGGTTGCAGCAGAAAATACAAATTATGGTAAGTGATAACAAAGCTTTTGGAGATTTGTAGAATGTGCATTTATTTCCATTGTTTAATCGCAGGCCCTAGCTAATAGATAACAGATACCGCTTTCAGTCACACCAGTTCTGGTATTTTTGTTGGTTTGGAAGTACATACTCAGTGCGTCTGCTCAGCTAGTTATATTGTAAAAAGGAGTTGATGTTTGCATGTCAAGATTGAGATGTCTGCTTCAAAAAATAGATTAATTTCTTTAAGTATCTCAGCCCTTGAAACTTGCTCTACCAATGGGAACTCAGTGCTGTGCAGATGCTCTTGTATGTTTTGTGATGTATTCTTTGGTTGTTAGGCCCAATCAATGAATAATGGTGTTTCTTGTAGTTTGTGGTTTGTTTTTTTTTTTTTTTCTTTAGAGGAAGAGGAACAGTATGTCTTTCATTATGTGACACACTCTGTAAACAGCATATCTGAAAGGCACCTTAATCTGAGTTTAGCTACCTTATGAATTTAAATTAGAATGATGTTATTTGATGTTCGTGCTGACTCTGCATCAATACTTGCATTTTCTTTCTTTTTTTTTTTTTTTTCAGATTCTTTTTCCTTGTTGGATTTTTTCAGTTCTGTTGAATGTGTAATTACAACTATGGCAACGAGAGTAGAAATAAATTCTACTTTGGCATCTTTGACGACAGTACCTGACTTAAACGAAATCAGAAATGAGGATAAGTCACAGTGTGTGTATGTAAGTGTGCTTTCAGATGCAAGTAACAAGACAAAGGAGGCTTCAGCGTCACTAACTCTTGAAGAGAAGAACAAGTTTGGGAGTACTTTGAGATCTGCAACAATGCCGTCTCTAGGATCAAGACCAAGACTTTTCCCAAAGCCTTTTTCTAAAGAGAAAACTTCAGATACTTTTGCAAATGTAAAACCACCTGTTCCAGCTTTCAGATCAAGTAGTCTTATTAGAAAGGCCACTGAAGAAACGTCATCCATTAAGGTATTAAGTGGAAATGTTCCTCCGTTAGTAGATCAGAAAGTAATTGAAAATGAAAATAAGGCTGGCAGTGAAGTAGTCACAAACATGACTTTCTACACCGGTCCCAGTGCGAATACTGTCATTCTTTTTGAGACAGGAGGCATGGAGCAATCAAAGGTAAGCCTGGCCCAAGAAAAAAGGGCTGCTGATGACCGCAGAGTATTTAGTACTGTGCAAACAAAAGAGCTTCAGTGCAATGCGAAGCTGGAGAAACCATCTCAGCCACCTGAGACCTCCAGGAATCCTGAAGGATCTCTTCATAGGCAGATATCGCTTTCCTCCAGTGTTAGACCAGTGTCCTGGAACTCCCTCAAAACTGGTGAAAAAAAAGATGCTTACGAAGTTCATCCAGGGGAGAAAAACAATGATGGTGCAAGTAATATCAACAGTAAAGTTGATTTCTCTATTGATCTGCTGCAAAGGCCAAAACATAGACCAGTATCTGCTATTTTTCTGGAATCGTTACGAGATCAAAAGCATTGCACTGTGGAAGCTTCTGAGGAAAAACCTCCTACAGAAAAACCCTGGGTTAGGAAACCAAGGCCTTTGTCCATGGACCTGACAGCAAGGTTTGAACATAAAGATCTTTCTTCTTGCAAGAAGACTTGCCCGTCTCACGAAAGCAAGGAGAATGCATCGATAATTTCTTTTACTGACCTGGGCTGTCATGATCAGTCTGAAATGGGGCCAAAACCTGAAGAAACTGAATTTAATAAAGGCAGTTCTTCTAAAACAAATCTGAAGTGCAGTAGTCAGGACATTGGCATCCTAAGTAATGGAAAATACGTATGGGAAACAAAGCTTAAATCTAAAAGTGAACAAATAGAGACAAACCCAGAAACAATGACTAACTTGCATGGTTCTGAAAGAAGCCATGAAACCACTAGTGAAAGCAGAACTAATAAGGAGGGGAAAAGACCAGAGCAAAAGGAAACATATATGTCTCTGGGTTCTGAAAGCCCTGCAGTTCCCTCGGAAAAAGAGAACAGTATCGTGAGAGGTAGTGTTAAAAAACACATAAGTTTATTTACTTCAGAAAATCCCAGTACTTCAATGGATACAGAGCTTCTCCCGTCAGCTGCTGAGAAGGAAAACAGATGTGTGAACATCCAACAGAGAATCAAAGAACTGACAACAGAAAATGCCGATGTTAAGCCAGGAAATCCACGCAGGCCACTTCAATCACGACCACTTTCTGCGGACTTAACAAAGATGTAGGTTGCAGAGAAGTGCTATTAATCCTCTTAACTTCATCTCATTCGTAAAACTTGCTCTTTCAGTACAGTAAAATAATTAAATGTTTTGATTCCACTAAATGTAATTATTTTTTATACTATTATTCTTGAGCCTCTTTCCCACTTTATCCTACCCCCCCAAAAAAAAAACTTAATGGCATGTACACTGACAACAGCTGCAAAAAAAATAATGCTGTCAATATTGTGGTCTTCGCATGTTAGTGTAGCTGCAAGATTATATACTTGTGAGAAAGCAAAAGAATAGTTACCATGTCTTTGACAGCAGTACAGAGTATCAGGTTTTCAGCCAGACGGGGATGATATTTCATTGTCATATTAAAGCCTAAATACCTGTTCTGCCTAAGCTGTGGCAATGAGCAGTGTTGTTAGAGTAATACGAGTTCTGCTAATTTTTACATACCAAAAGGATACAAAACGCCCCTTTCCAGTAAAAAGAGATTTGGTCCAAGATAAAATGTATTCTCTCAGCACGAAGTTGGGTAATCGATTATTAAAAATCATAAACATTTGTTTGTGACATGAATGAGAGAGTGCTTGGTGCACTTTGCAATACAATCCGAGGCCTTCCTGCCGGGCCCGGTACTGGTCTGATAGTTCATGTTCTGTGTGTGATGACGAAGACGTGAGGAAAGGAAGAGAATGGTTTTGGTAGTGTAAAGGAAGTGTGCTTCACAAGCGTCCCCCGTCGGCCTCTGATTCTTATCCATAAGCTTTCAGCCTGCTCATGGCTGTTCTTCAGAGGCAGCCCCTCACGCTCTACCCATTTCTTGGTGTAGAGCCGATGTACTGGGACCAGTACTGTTTAATAGCTTCATCAATGACATAGACCGTGCCATGGAGCGCACCCCTGGCAAGTTTGCAGATGACACCAAGCTGAGCGATGTGGTTGACAATCCTTTGGTCTAGATACAATTAAACCACCAAGTACAATGACTTACTATGAAATAGTGATGTTTCTCCTTTAAGAAATATAATTTATTGGATAATTTCTATCAGTCTTCTTTGGTTAGTGTGCCTGCTAACTAACCAGACTAAAAGAAGTAACGGAAGTCTTTTGTCTTAGGTTTTCAAGTCCGACATCAGCCAGCGAAGCAAAGCCTGAGAAACCTGCTGAAACTAGAAACGACTCTGTCAATGAAATGCAAGAAAATCAAAAAGTAAGAAAGCGCATCAGCTGATGTGGTCTGTTTAGGTTTGCATTTATAATGCAGAGAGCGTTCTCCTGCGTGCCGTGCGCGTGTCTCTATCCATCAATGACTTTAAAATGGGTATTGAGAGTATTAAGAATGACATATACAAGTAAACCTATAAGGATTAAGTCTATCTTTAGGACACACTGATAAAGTATGGGAGTATCATGCCCGTTGAGTTTTGAAAAAGTTAAATATGGATGCTGTTAAATACATGCAGTGGTATAGAGTGAGAAATCTCCTATATACTATTTTAATGGGACATTTAATGCAGGAAAACCGGTAGTGAATGGACTATGGCTGTTGTGGTTTTGTGCAGTGATTATCCTGTATTTTCTCTAAACATCGCATTAGTGTAGTGCATTTCTACATCCAGGTCACAGCTCCTTATTAAGTACATGCTGTATGTTTCATATCAATCCTAAATAACATTTAACTTAAAAGTTTTGACAGTGAAGTATTGTACAGACAGTTCTGAATTGCTGCAAAGGCTGCCAGTCTGCCTGTGTTTGCCAGCAGCACCTTGATGTTGTAAAACAGCTTCTCTGCTGGCACTCCTTACTGTTGGAGATTTAATCTAGTTTTAAGGGTATTTCTTGTGAGTTTGCATGGCTGTCCTTTTTTCCTGTCGAGGTTTTAAGATAGGCATACATGGTAAGGAAACTAGCAGCTAGGGACAAAGTTTCTGTAGGTTAATTTCATTTTAAATAAGTCAGTTTGTTTTAAAAATAAAATCTCCCATTAATGGAAGTGCTGTTTGTGAGGTCTGACAATAAAGTAGGATTTTAAAAAGTTCCTTTGCTGTGTCCAAAATGTAGATCAATTTTAAAAATCTTTATAAATGCCTTTACTGCTAATTTTCTGATATTCTTCAGCCTGCTTTTTTGTTTTGTTTTGGTTTTTTTTTGTTTTGTTTTTTAAGAGAATCTTAAGTCAGTTCCAAGTTTTAAATTCTAAAACTTGGGGAAAAAAAAGATTGAACTCTCAGAGGACCAGGGAGTGTTCTTTGATTCTATTTATTACTTGCATGCTGTGCTTTTTCAACGACTGTTATTAAAAATCACAACTTTCAGGATGCTGGTTGTATTACTTCCTGCAAGTAGATAATAATAAAGAACTGGCAATAAATATAAATTCCTGCTTTCTTTTTACTTCAGTTCAGCCTTAACGTTCTTCTTAGCTGAGCAGCTCCAGCTGTGATTTTTACTCAGATCTTCATGTTCCTTGCAGTTACTGACCACATAACTGTTTAGTTAGCGAACAGCTATATTTGAAAAGACAGTTCTGACAAAATACAGGATATTTGGTGTTTCCCAGGAGTTCAGACTTCCTCTGGAGGTGTCTGCATCCCTGTGGTGCTGTTCTGTGCTTTGCTTTTGAACTGGAATTTCCATAGGGCTTGCAGCATAACTGTTCCTGTTTCTGTGCTAGCTGGGGTTACGAACCTTCTAAAGTTTTGTACTATTTTTGCATGTGTTGCCTTCTCTGGTGTATGATGTGGGTACAGAATCACTGCAGATTAAAATGTCTCCTGAAACTTGACCTCAGGAGCTCACATAATCATGCATATCTCCTGTATCAATACGTCATCCATTTTTTCCTTTCTTGTATTAAATGTCAAAATCAAGCTATGAAATAATTCTGTTCTAATCAAGATTCGGGAGCTAGAGGTGCACATTTCCTTAGATCACCTTGGTCTCAGTGGATTTTGTGATGTGTTTCACTTGTGCAAGCTGTGTCACACAGAGTAGGTACAAGTAAGTTTTAAAATAAACTTAGTTACACATTTTTTTAAATAAACTGTCTAACTGTTGGATTTTCTTGTTCCAGAGTAAGGAGATCAAGCTTGCATATGGCACAGATTTCCCTGAAGTACATGCTACTGGGAACTCTTGGAAACCCTGTCAGATTTTAAAAATAACAAATAAACCCGACCAGATAGAGAGAAAAGGAAGTTTCCTTGGAGATGGTGGGCATTTTTCTCAGCACAGTGAAAATTCTGTCTCATTCACAAGCAACTTGGAAAAAAAATTAAAACCAACCACACTTATGGAAAAGACCTACATTAAAACTGTCCGAGCCACTATGTTTGACCATAATGTTCAGAGGCACAGCATCGTTGCTGATCATCCCAGGACTGATTCTGCACTGAAAATAAACAATGAGCTCGAGGCAAAGCATGATGTGGTGACTTTGGGGTACAACAGACGATCGTGGATGGGAGAAGTGGAGGAAACCGCTAGTATAAAGAAAGAGTATCACAAGCAATCTGATTCATCAAAACATATAGCAGATGCAGAAGAAACTGGAAAACCAGCTTGTTCAAGTGAAGACAAGAAAATTACTCCGGGAATTCTCTTAGAAAAATCTTTGGTTGAGAAAAGTGAAAAACCCATTCCTAAAAATGCAGAAGACTCTCTAATTTACCAAAGAATAGAGCCGAGATACGAAATCTTTCAGACATGTGGTGAAAGAGCTCTTAGTGAAGCCATTACAATGGCTCCTGAAAAAAAGGCCATGACACTCAGAACTAGAAAACCATCTGTGAAAGAGAATAAAAACGATGAGGAAGTTTTACATACTGGTCAGTTGGCTAGGACAAATAGTAAAACTCTCTACTTGAAAGAAGATAATGTTATTTCAGAAGCTAGAGACACAAAAGGTTTTATGAGCAAGTCTGTGTTGAGAGAACCTACTGATTTTTTCTCCAGTGAATGCACTTTACCTGAAGAGAAAAAAGATTCTGAGAAAACTGAAAGTGATCCAATATTAATAGCTGAGAAAATACCTTATTCTCCACACAAGAGTAAATATTTGGGAATGAATGAAAAAGTAAACAAACTACATTCTGAAATTAAAAATAAGAGTGACTTCTCTTCCACTGATAGAACAGAGGTGTCTAATACGATGAAATGCTCTTCTGAGAAAAGGAGTTTTAGACCAGGTGGGACAGACAACTATGAATTCAGAACCAACTTTGATCATGAAGTTACTTCAACAAGTGTCAATAAACATGGGGTCCAGTCATCTTCGGTGCTTTCAAGTGGACAATTTTGTAAATCTTCCAGTAGCCACCATCCCGATACAAAAGTACTAACCATTAATAAAGAGGAACCAAGGGCCTTTGGTCTAAGGAAAAGTCTAGACTTAAATTACAAAGAACAAGACTTTAGCTTAGATAGTACAGCTCGTGAAAACAGTGAAAAAATCAGAGTAATAGATCCAGAAGAAAAAGTCAGGAGAACCAAAAGTAGTGTTTCTGACCTGAAGATTTCTGAAAGGTGGAGAAGGAGGACCTTGCCTCAGGATTCTGTCAAGTCAGAAGAAGTCGTCTGGCTCACTCCTGAGAATATTAAAAGGCTGAGTCGGACAGATTCATTGCAATTGGATGAAGGTTCGGTTAAAAAGAGAAGCAAAAAAGGCAAAGAAGAGATGGAAGGGAATGAGGAAAACCAAACTGTTCTTGGCAGTCCTGATGATTACTTGAAAAATCAGAGTTCTGCCTTGGAGCCAAAGGCAACTTATTTTGCAGTGACTTATCAGATTCCTGGTAACAAGAAAGAGAAAAGCTTTGTTGGCACTCCTTGTCCAAGTGAAGCTAAAACAATTTCTAGCTCAAGTGAGGGAGCAACAATTAATCTGGACCCTGTTTTTCCTGGGAGGTCCAAACCTTCACTGCAGCATCCAAATAAAAATACGGCAAGTACAAATTGTAGAGAAGAGTCATGGGAAATGGATATTAACAAGGATTGTGTCAAAGAAGACGACAAAGATAGTATTTTTTCCAAAAACATTGCATTTGGTAATTTTAATGTATCTAGGAAAGATAACCAGCAGTATCATGAAAGAGGTCTGGATCATTCTAAAGAGAACATTATAGATGTTGATGCTTTCCTGTTAAAACAGGATCTGGAGAACACAGCTCAAACTGATCTCAAAAGTAGCAGAAGAAAAGTTTCCTCTTACCATGAACCCAGATCCCCCCTGCGTTTTGCACAGTTACATAAAGACAGTGAACTAGTCCCCCAGAAAAGTAGTGAAAATAATTACGATTTACCTGGAAGGAAGGCTGAGGGTGGTTACAGATCCCAGATTCTTGATATTGATGCGCTTATGGCAGAATATAGAGAAGAATCGGTCAAGGCTGGTAACATTCAAGACAAGCTCTCTGAAGATCACAGTTTATTTAGTAGGGAGAAATCAAAGAACAAAAGAAATGTGTCGGATAAAGAGTGGAAGGGATCGGATTGCTATTCTGCTAGTAACAAACAAGGTGACTGTGCAGAAGAATATCACAGGCCTGAGAAATTAATACTAAATGAAAAGAGCAAAGAGAAACTGGAATCCTGTGGCACTGAATTTGAGAAACAGAAGTCCAAAGACAAAAAGTTCAGTCCTCCTTACTGGGGAAATCCTAGCAGCTTTTTTTCAAGTGGAAGGGATCGGATTGCTATTCTGCTAGTAACAAACAAGGTGACTGTGCAGAAGAATATCACAGGCCTGAGAAATTAATACTAAATGAAAAGAGCAAAGAGAAACTGGAATCCTGTGGCACTGAATTTGAGAAACAGAAGTCCAAAGACAAAAAGTTCAGTCCTCCTTACTGGGGAAATCCTAGCAGCTTTTTTTCAGATAAGTTTGTAAGTTCACCTGTGGAGTTCTCTAGGAAGAAAACTTTCATTGTTGATGAGGATGAAGAAGTGAACTTAACTTTCAGGAATCAAAGTTCAAAATTTGTAATTGATAAGGTACAGCCTATCAATGCAGTTGGTACAGACCAAAGGTTGGACGTTAATTTTGCTTCCAAATTGTCCATAAAGGCAGATGATGGCCTCTTGCAGAAGAAGTTGGTCACAAAAGAACAGTTCTTGGAGGTGTCTTCAGCAAGTGATTGGAGCAGAAATGTAGCAAGGAGCTCTATAATGAGGGACAAAGACGGTGCAAATAAGGCAACGTGTGAGAATGACTCTTCCAATGTGAAAAGTAAAACTGATTGGAAGAACTATACGTCTGGTTTGGGAAGTGCACCCTCAGATTTAAGACGGTCCTATTCAGAAAAGAGCTGCCAAGGAAAAGACAATCTACCGCTTATTCAAGAAATCAGGGGAAGGAAGGATCCGTACCGACTCAGGCAAAGCTTCCCCTTGGAAAGTGCGGATAATGGGTGGAAACACAAGATGTCATCTCAGTCAGTGTCTTCCTTCCACGAGGATAAAAAGGTATTACCAAATGGTGTTTCCTGTAGCTAAAACAGAAAGTGAGGAGAAGCTTTTATTATGTTCCTCTTGTGTTTTCCAGTGCCAGCGGTGACTTTGCAGCAAGTGAGCAGACACATACTTTGCAATAGAGTTAATTTCCTTGTGGGTTGTATTTTCTTGAGGAATTTGTATTGTACTAGATGACTAGATTTTTGTTTCAAGTGTACAAATATTTACTGATGTTGCCATGGAGAGCTTGAAAATGCCTAAAACATGTGCATATTATTTTATTAATGCTGTGAACCTAGGATGTTAAATTGTTAACTCTGCAATTTCATAATTATTTGAAAAGTAGCAATTTGGGTTTATTTTATAAGTTGCCAACAGTGATGATCTTGGAGTTGTTGTTGTTTGGTTTTTTTTTTCTGAAGGAAGCCTTTTTTTTTTTTTCTTTTTTACTCTGTGAATGGCCCTTGTTTCTGTGAGATGTCACTGCTGATACTGACCTCGGTGAAATGCAGGTGATTCCCTTAACACAGCGACACGTTAATGCATTAATGCATAGCCAGCTGGATGTGATAACTATAATGTTTTGTCATTATGCATTTTCAGTTTTGAAATTCCTCTGTTTTGTTGTTCGTTTTTTTTTTTTTTTTTTTTTTTTTCAAGGGGGTTTCTTCCCTTTGATCAGCACTGCAGATCCATTAACAGCAGGGCAGAGCTCTAGTGCACGTTTCACAATCCACGAGTGGTACAAGCAGAGTTCAGACAGAACCGATGGAACAGACTTTTCAGTGATTTCTGCTCAGAGAAGCCGCCACAGTTTTTATAAGGACAGAAGGGCAGATAACGGGACGGTATGTTATTTTGGAGGGGGTTCTTGGGCAGGGGCTAGGGGAGAGGTGCAGCCGGGCTTACTCCATTCAGCACTGTTTTCCTTTTTGCAAATAGCTGTGAAAGAAAGTACATGTCTTCTAGGAGAAGGAGCAGGTGTGCTTTCTGTGGAGGCTAACTGGTGGGGAACGCTTCTCCCTGGGATTCCACCACACTGCTCTATGCCAAAACTTCAAACACGAAACATGAACCATTCAGTTTGTTTGTTTTTCTTTCTAAGCAAAGAATTTTCATCCTGGACTCTGAAGACGGGTCTAGATCCTTACGCTTTTTGTTTGTTTCTCAGCTTAGATAATGAAAACTGGTTAGATTCCATAAAGTATTGTCTGGAAAGTTGTGCAGACAAATAGACCCATGTCATAACCTGAAAACTGATGGGTTTAATTTTCTTTCTGTGGGCAACACACAGTTGATGCAGCTGAAGTCAGTTGGTGCAGCTGACTTTTTTGTAGTCTGATCTGTCTCTCGTATGCATACTTCTGGGGTAAATTCCCACTTAGTGTTGTTGGCTGATACTCTCTGAAGTTACAGAAGGATTTCCTGGCTTTAGCCCACAGGTGAATTTTATGTTGGGAAATAGTTAGCATCCTATGCCCAGGTGGTGTTCTGAAATACAAAGCACGGATCTGAGTCTTCTGGAAGTTATATAATAAAAGAAATACCAAAATTTTCTGGGGGGAAAAAAAGGGATTTAAAAACCACATCAACAGCACAGAATTCTACAATTTTGAGAGACATTGCTGCTGCCAATGAAATCCTTCCTTACTGGAAGGACCTGTTTTGCACTGCTGCAAGTGCTGTGCCTTTTATTTGTTTTTCTTTCTCTTTTTTTTTTTTTTTAACCTTGTGCACGGGCACAGTTTTGACACACTGGCATAATACTGTAGTCCCTTCAGGGTGCACTCTTCTAACTATAAACATACATATTTGCAGTTCTTGAATATCTGGATGTCCCACATCTTTTCAAAATTCTTCCACTTGTCTGGAGAAGGGGCAAGTCAGAGATGTCACCGCACCAACAGTCCCAAGGTCAAACCTCCTCTCTCCTAGTAGCCTGCTGGCACACTCGTGTGGTGACTGCCTGTATCGCGCGCTGCCGCGGTCCTGGGCCTGTTGTTACTCACTGCTATTACAGCCCGTTAGTAGAGAATAGACAAAAAGATAAAAAGGGAAGGGAGCTGAGTCCCCTTTTTATCTTCTAGTGGGGAAAAAAAAAAAAAAAAGACCAAACCTATAAGGATTGTGTAAACAAGTTTCCTAACAGGAGTTTTAGGAACAGGCTCATATCACAGAATCACAAAATCACTAAGGTTGGAAAGGACCTGTAAGATCATCAAGTCCTAGTCTTAAAACTTCATGAAAGGTATCCAGGAGCTAATACCTGTTGTCTTTCCCATTCTTACCAGGGACTTCAGGTGAACGTTCATCTTCATTTGGGAGTTTGGGTTATTTACAGAATTGGGGATTATCATTCACTTCCTGAAAGTTATTACATGCCGTCAGCTTACACTGCAAATATGTAAAGATGTCATTAACAAGGTAGAATACGGGGGAGAAAAATGCTGTCAGAAATAGTGCTGGGAGAATTGACCTGTTTGGGTTGTGTACTCAGATAAATATTGCTGTTGTTCTTCAACTTGGTTGTTGTGTGAGGTTACTCAGAATAAGCCTTTGACTTCTTCAAGGGTAGCCTGGGACAGGGGAGGCTGTCAGCCCCACTAAGAGGGAAGGCTCGCACACTGGCATTCAGTAGGATCCGAGTGCTTTACTCCTTTGTATTGCGTTGAAAAGCATAATCGTGGTGTAGTTGCTGTTCTGCAGTGCCATGGTAGCAAAAGGGGCCGTCCGGCCTCCGTGCATGGAAACTGTGAGTGAGCAGGTGCAGAGAAGTGATTTTTCCATGCGTTCAGGAGGTGGAAAATTGACTATACTTTCATGTTTTTCAAAGCCCTACATAGATACTGCAGAAGATTATGTAAGACTGAACCATTTCTTCTGGCACCAAGGGTAATACCTTTGTTTTCATTTGGAGAAAATAGAGGTTTGTGCAGTCGCCATTCTCATCGGTACGTTTCAATACTTCCCTCTGGTGGACAGACGCCTCGTAGTTGTGTTTGAGTTCGAGGGATGCGAGAAGTCAAGAGAAATCCACAGGAGAATCCACAGTGAAGTGACGGATTTCCTCTGAATGTAAATGCAATCTGTGTTTCGCTTAGTACACTTTTAGAAGAGGATTAGAAGGAAACAAAACGGCTGCTGTTTTGTTTTGAACAGTTTCTAGGCTGTTGAGTTGTGAAGTTACTTGTGGCATAGTGACAGAAAATAGGCTACAGCACCTATCACCGGTCACTCGAGGTATCGTCGTCTTACTAATGAGACCAAGTGCTCAAAGTGACAACTTGCTTCCTTTATTGTAGAGTAAAAGATTCACTTTCACTCACATTTACTACTAAGGGAGTGTAAAGAACAGTCCCGTGTTCTTTGATATTTGACAAACCCACTTAAATTAACATGCATTTCTTGCATTATTTCCCGTCTGCCTATGATAATAAGCTACTTGAATGAAATTTTCCCAGACAGCTTATGGACTAAATTCTTATGGATGAATGCAATTCTAAATGGAAGCAAGGTGCAATAGTATAATTTTACTTCTGGGGAAGTAATTTCTTTGTGTTTATGTTCTAGGGAACCTACTTCCAATGAGGTTATTTCTCGAAACGTTAAGTAGGACTTCTTTGAAATCAAACCATTACAATATACAATTGATGATATGGGATTGGTGGTTGGAATTGCAAAGGATGGTTCTCTTGAGATTTAACACTCATCTAGGTTGCATTTTTTAGCTATTTTGAGTTTGTATTGCTTAAAAACAGAATAAGGCTTTTATAAAGTTTCCAGCATCATTGCTAGGCTATCACTGTCTGTGTTTTTCCTATGGGTGGTACTTTTCTGTCTTTTACAAATAATACTTCAGTCCTGTAAGTGTTACAAGGCTGGTAAAGCATCACAGCATTCAGAGAGGTGATGTGGCCAGTGGAAAGGAAAGGTGGTCTGTCCTTACAGCAGCAGCTTCCTGGCTTTACCACCTTCGAAGATTGTGGTGAATTAATGACTGTGAATGTATCGGACTGGTGAATTAATGGCTGTGAACGTATCGTACTACCAGCAGTTCATCTGCTGGAGTTTGAGGAAGAATTAGGCTACAATGTCTCTATGTACTTTAAAAAAATTTAAATATCAGATGTTCTACAACCTGAAAAGTTGATTTCTCTCCCCATGAATAATAGAAATGTCACAGTTTGGAACTGCCCCCTTATTTAATTTAATTGGGCTGTTTCAGAGTAGAGGATAATGAAGCCTGCATTTTAATGTGATGGTCTTTGAGACTGCAGAGGTTTCGGTTTCATGGTTTAAAACCTCCAAACTGAGAAGCTCTTTGAAGACAGACGTTTCTTAGAGTGTAATTTTCTCTGAGGTCAGTAGCATTACACGTCTCACCTACTGGAGAACATGTTGTGATCCGCAGAACTCTTCCTGCTGCTGTGTAGTCAGTTGTTTTGGTGTTGGCTGCCCTTTGGTGAGCTGTTCAGAAAGTGGCTTACGCAGGGGGGACAGCCGGTAGCCACGTCCTTGGGGTCAGGACCAGAGAGGGACTTCTGCTTCCCAGAGTGCCTGAGGGACAAAGAGACAGGGAAACAGCAAGGCACGTTCTTCTAATTCATGATTTCTGTGCGGATATTTTGGCCTTTCTGTTTCTTGGAGGTTAGAATAAGTTTAGGATTGTAAGCTTTGTTGTATTTTTTTAACAAGTGACTGTGTTATAAATATTTCTGCTAATTGTAGCTTAGTGCTTAAACATTCCATTCCAACATAAATTCTCCTGCCCTTTTCACCCTTTGATATAGCTGATCCTAATAAAGAAGGAAATGATTTCCAATTTGTAGAGAATTAAGGAATAGAATTTATGAGAATAAATAATATCCTGTTAGCATCTCTAGAGATAGCAGTATTGAGAAGACAAAACTTTTCCCTGTCCATTTAAAAATATTTACTCCTTCATGAAGCCAAATGCTTTGTTGTGCTTTAGCCCTGCCGGCACAGTACGGGTATAAAACTGAAGTTCTCCTTCTGCTTGCTCTGGACAACTGGGATTTTAGCTCACGGAACTGGCTGCAAATCTCCCAGACTCTCTAGCAGGCAGAGTGCGTGGTTAGTGCCTTAGTCTCTTGTAGGAATCTTTTCCTTTAGACCTGGAATGCGGTTTGAGGGACGGTGAGCCTCTGTGTGAACACCTGTAAAATAAAAATGCTCTGTTTGTGTAGCCTGTTGTAAGGCTTCAGGTCATTGCGCACTCCGGGCTCCCTTAGAAGGCACTGTAGCTGCAATGTGTGGTAAACCACTCGAATTTCAGATGATGTTTTCAATTATTGTCTTTCATAACTTGTAATGATTCCATCACGGCTGACACAGGTCTTTATTTCTCTGACGTTCGGTCACAAACCTCAGTTCCTGATTTAAGTCATCAAGATTGATTGGAGTAAAATGAATTAAAGACTGAGGAATGTGCAGTGGGGCTCATCCCCCAAGCAGAAGCGTGTGCTGTTGGGCTGAAGGGATCGCACCCTCTTCTAGAAACAGAGCAGCTTTAATGCAGCTATGGTGTAGAACCAAAATTGCTGCTTTGTGTAGTTAAAACGGAGCAGTCTGGTACTAGAACTGGTGTGGGCATGAATTACTTTGAAGCCTCTGGTTATATATTTTATTTATTTATTTTATATTTAGCTTTGTTTTTTTTCCTTTGGTGAGGAAAATCTGGTATCTATAATGGTATCCATATAAAGATGTACTTACTTGAGACTGATGTGTGGGTGGAGAAGGATTTGTTTAATCATGAGCAGACTTTTAAAA
Source organism: Podiceps cristatus (assembly GCA_000699545.1). Lineage (NCBI taxonomy): Eukaryota > Metazoa > Chordata > Aves > Podicipediformes > Podicipedidae > Podiceps > Podiceps cristatus. Next base: position 33,069 of record JMFS01044809.1, on the reverse strand, counting down.
ATATTTTGGAAATGAACTGCAAGAGAGAGAAGGCAAATATTTTACAAACATGTGCAGATGTATTTGTAGTTTGGCTTGTCACAGATCACCAGTTGTCCCCAGTTCTGCCCATCACAGGACTCTCGCCTGCCCATTCAAAAGCAAGCGTTCTCATCTTCTGGTTGTATAAAGCCTCTAATGTTGCGCCTTCGCTCCTTCCCAGGTGGAAACAGATGCACTAAACAACCATCATGTGCAAATTCTGTTAGCCTAAAACCGGAATTGGGCTGGAAGAAAAGCAAAACAATTTGCCAGATCTACAAGTTCTTACAGGTGGTGATTAGAAAAGTGGGGGGTATTTTTTTAAAATGCCCAGAACCAAAATTTCAAGCAAAGGAGACTGGAGTCCTGGAAGCTGTTTTGTGCCGCCTCTGTGTTGTCCCTGTCCGGGAAAGGTGAGAGCCGGCGGAGTGCCGGGCGGCCGAAGGCAGTCGGGACCCTCCCTGGGCTGGCTCCTCTCGCTTGTCTTTCCTTTGCCCATCAAAAAAAGGACATAGGTCAAAAAAGTAGGAACAAATAGAAATATTACCATTCCCTTTTTTGTTCTTCACAAAATACCTACGATTGTTTGGTCATTGAGCTCTGCTTCCTATTTCTAAATACAGCCCAGGGGAGGGTGACCTAGTGTTGGTTAATAACTCAGTTCGCCCGGCGTTCTTCCTTTTTTGGTAGTATTTGCTTGCTGGGAATGTTCCAGTAGTGTATAAAAAGACACTTTGTTGTGTCTGTTTCTTCTCCTTGACAAAAGACGTTTTTATATTAAAAGCAGAAGCTTTTCTTGTGTGGGTTTTTTCTTTTTTCTTGTACATTAACAAAAAATAAGGTCAGCTAGCAACCCCGCCAACGGCAGCGGCGTTAATAGTGTTTCATAACCCAGCCTGCAAAGCAGAGTGGGTTTAGAAGCTTCTCTTTTCTACCAGATGAAGGGCTTTTTAGTGCGAAACCCGAAGTACTATTATTAACTCTAGACTAACATGTTACGGATTACCGAGATGGGAGAAGTAGGAGCAGTTAGATGCTAAATAACAAGTGGGTAAGTCACGTGGGGCCGGTAGCTCAGCTACTGCTTATAAGTAGCCACAGCATCTGTTAAAGGCGCAGAGCTCAGCGTGGTGACGTGGGGCCGGAGAGACAGACACCGTGCATTATTCATGTCGCTTTTAATTGCTCCGGTCTGCTTTTAACTTCAGCTGGAGGCGGGGAGGAGTGGGGAGGCTGAATCTAAGGAGGATGGGTTTGTGTTAACTTTGTGCTTTGGAAGATGGAGTATTATTACTGTCCGCGTTTGCTGAAGTTGCTGCAGTATTTGTGGGTAAGTGAACTCTTTAATGTAACTGCGCTTCCCACGTTGGAGGTTTTTAACTGTTGTCAAAAATCCTGAGACTGTTCATATGTAGCGGTGGCTTTGCTTTGCAGTTTATTTCTCATCTTTCTGAATAGTAACATTAAACTTGGGATTGATTTTGGGTGAGAAAAGCTATTCTATCTTTAATACTTGCTTTAAATGAAGAGACTGCAGACTACTTAAATGTGCCTCAGAAAACCCACTTAGTAACTGGAATTTCTTCCTTGTTTATGTCTAACTGTAGGAGTTGTAGTTTGGGTATTAGAGATACTCTTCCCCGTGTGTTTAAAGGCTACCTGGGCCCCAGGAGACCGCTCCTTCCCCGCTGCCCGCTGTTTAAGTAAAATGGCCAGTACTAATGGCTTTGGAAGTGTGTATTTTTACAATTCCTTACTTATGTTTAAGTTGACTGTGTTAATAGGTTTCACCCTTCTCCGTGAGCACTTCCTCTTCAAACAGTCCTCAGGGCCCTCTTCAATGAAAAGCCCTTTTTAACAGGCTGCTTTTCCTGAGCTGGTCTGCCAGCTTCGGAGGGTTGCTTTTGCTGAGTGGTTGCTATTTGTGTGCAATGTGATATTGTCACATTTATAAAAGATGAATTTGATTTTTAAAGCCTTTGTGAATAGATGCTATATTAGTTTGAACCTAACTACGTAATGTTTTAATTTCTTCTGTACTAATTGAATATCAGTTTTCATTTGTTTGTGGTATTGTCTGCATTAATCTAGCAATTTTTGCTGTTAATTCAGCGTGTAATCAGCGCTGACACTTTAAACCTTTTACTGTTAGCTGTTTAGTAACGCATTTTGAAACTGAAGCAAAGGCTTCCCTCACTTTTAATTTTACAATCCTTGCCTTCAATGTGCTTTGATCTGTCGTGAGATGAGACTGCCAACTGTAATTTTTTTGGATGCTGAGAGAGAAAATAGTACTTGAAGAACTGGGCATTCTCTTAAAATTCTTTTCCTGTTGGAGACTGTAGTATTGTAAAACATGGAAGTCTTTGGACATTTCTTAAGTATTTTTAATTTGATTAGCTAAATTTTTAACAGGCAAGCTTTCTTTAAATGCACTTCAAAAAATTAGCATGATATATCAGACTTTAGTACGACGAGTGGGCAGACGTTTTTTGTGGTTTGCCAGTGTGAGAAGTCTGAAAGAGATCTCTGAATGCTTTTGCTTTCACATGTATCTGGTCATTTTCTGTAAGGCCAGGGGAAGAAACCCAACCAAACTTTTTCATCAGGAGATCATCGGGCTGATATTTTACACTGCAGTTTTAGTCTGTGGCACAAGAAGTATGTTGTATTTTCTGTGTGATATGCTCTTCTGAGGCCTTGAAGTATTTCTTAGCCATTTTCATTAGTGTATGCTGTCCTGCTGTGTTGCAAGAAAATATTGGAAGGACAGTTCTAATATTAATGATATAAAATATATTTTTTTAAAAAAAGAAAAGAAAAAGAAGAGTTTTAAGGGAGAAACACAGCAGTGGCTTTTGTCACCTTCTGTGTTGATGTTACAGCTGGAGGCTACTAAAGAGATATTTATCAGTTCTCTCTATTTATAATCAGGAGTAACCAGAGATGTTGGGGTTAGTTGTCAAGGTTTGTGTTATTTAATCTATCTTGAGGAACTAAGATACTTTATTCATTAAGCAGACATACCTAAAGAAGCTGTAACTCTTAATTAAAAAATATTATAATGTATATCCATTTTTAAAGGTACTATCTCGAGTTATTGACAGGTTGCATCTCTTCTGATGTGTATTTGTTTTATTCCTGCACAGCGGTGGAGTTGTTGGACATCAGGGGACCCACTCACTGCCAGCCATCTGATAATTACTTGCTGATCCCTCTTCTGATCTTTAAATAGGTTATTTATTACTGTGATGTGTAGGAAAGTTGTCAAAAGGAATCTTCATATTCTTTTTTCAGCAAACGTAGCTTGTGGTCAGCCGAGTACGCGTGAAATGACTGACCACCAAGAAGTCTGTGTCCTGTAGTCAGGGGTGCTGAGTGACAGCTCTGAGTTTCTGAAACGTGGCTTTTGTGTCCAGGGCAAAAAGGTTTGTTCCGTAGGTTGTACTGGATGCGGGCAGAGTTCTGTCCAGTCAGTCAGCCTTGAGCTTGCTTTCCAATTTGAGCTGTAATGATGAGGAGAAGAGCAAGCTTATCAAACCTGGATCATTTGCACTTCTAATGAGGCACGCCACGGGACTCTGAAATCCTGCAGCTCGCTCTTGGCTGGTGTTTTCTGTACTACGATGCAGAACACTGAAACAGGGATTACTGGGAAGCAGGTTCCCAGGGAAGACTGAGCATCAGATTATTTGACGACAGGAGCCGGACTACTGAGAGCTACTGAGAGCTATTGCTGCAACTGTACCAACTCACTAAAAACCAGAACAATAAAAGAGGAAACCAGGAGTGCTGATGGAGCCTTGCAGGTTGCTTCAGAAGGCTTTTATGAGTCTTCAGGATGGCTGTTCAAGAATCCAGAGGTTCCTGGCTGGTGTGATAATGGTCTGGTTTTGGTCAAATTAGGTGATGTTTCTGTGAGAAGAGGAAGAGCAGGACTCTTAAACACCACTCTGTGTGTGGTGCATGCTCAGTAAATTGTCTCTTTGTACTATAAACGTGTTCATTATTGTTGGGAGAAATTTCTTGGAAGCTTGTAGTTTTGTGACTCCGGCGATGTATCGATCCTTCTTTGACTCTGGCCATTCAGATCGTAGTCGGTGTGAGATACCACCTGTATGGCATACAAGTGAGCTTTTGCCGTTGGGGGGGGTGGGTGGGAAGAAGGGTCCCGGCTGCCTCCCGGGTCTGCCTGCAGCCTGCCCGTGCTTGCTCCTGCCTTAGCCTCTGCTTTCCCGTAGGCTGCTGGTACTGGGTTTTTCCTGGCGTTTTCAGGGCTGGCTGTTCACCATCCAGCTGGTGTCAGCACTGATTCCTTTTGCTGCCTTTTCCATCCACCTGGAATGCAAACTTACTGAGCTGCTGTCAGTCACGTTCAGTTACAGGCTGTATTTGTTCGGACCCCTTCAGTCAAATGCTCGGTCAAGCAGAAAGCAGAGCACTGCGCACTAATTGCCAAATGCATTGTGGTCATCTGTAGTTCAGCAGCTGAAGTTCAGAGACTGAATCATGGCTCTCTGTATTCCACATCATCACTTCCTTCTCTGCTCTGCCATGGGCCTTCTTCCTAGTTGTGATCTTTTCATCATCTTTAATTGGTTAGGTATTGTAATCGTCTGTTCAAGTGCCCGTCTTTCAGTGACCATGTGCTATATTTATTATATTTGAGTATTTTCCAGGGTACGTGGGGTGTTCATCATTCCTTTTCCAGCTGGTGAGGAGCTTTGCTGCAGCTGATACAAGACATCTTTAGGTCTGACTTGCATAAGAAGCACTTTAAGTGCAGCTCAATAGTCCGTTGTCCAGCTGCTTGCATCAGTCACGCTGTCAGCGTGTCAGCATGCCAGGTATGCAGCCACAGCAGTGAGGTTTCCTGTTCCTTGGTGGTGCCCTTTGTCCAATAACCAGCTTTTTTGGCTTGTGGACATGGCCACTAGTGGGGCACTCTCAGTTGGTTCAGTTCCTGGCCTTGGCCATCTCAAAGTTGTGAGCAATCCTTGGTCTGCCCCAGGGCATTTTGTGGGATGCTGCAATTTTGATGATGTAATCTCTTTTTGCTCTGTCTGAGGCTACTGTGGGAGCATGCGGACAAACAATGGTCCCTGTCACAAGTAGGACCAGGTAACATGAGCCAGCTCGGTGAGTGGAGGACAGACTTCTGGCAGTGGGGCAGAGCTGGCAAGAGGTAGGAAAGCTCTGGATGTGTTCCAGACTAGGTGCTGAAGGAAAGGAATAAGAGCCCTGGCTGGTTTCGAGCAGGTGCTGCAGTGGTCATGGGGAGACGAGGGTTGGTGTCAGGACGTGAACTGTGCTAGGTGCAAGTTTTAGCACCTTGGTCGGGAACCAGCTGCAGCTTTAGTCACAGCTGCTCTCAGAACGGTCCTGGCCGGCATGACGGTTCATGAGGGACCTGGCTCAGAGGGCTGGACAGGCCTCCAGCTGTACTGCTCCGGTACCCGGGACAATCAACTACCAAAACCTGGGGCTCGATGGAGAGCGATGTGATTGCCGTTCAGTCCAGATAAGACAGATCATGGCAGGAGGGGAGAGAAGACAGCTGGAAGCGCTGAGAGCAGCTGCCAGTGCACGCCTGGTCTGAGAGCGCACTGTGAGCTCCAGTGAATGTGTGGCCTTTCTCTCGACAGCTGGATGCTGGCCCGGGCTGCATCCCCCCACAGCGCGTGTGGTGGATGGCTAAATCCTGACACCTCCTAAAATGGGTAGTTTCAGTAGGTTCAGCTGAGTGTGACAGGAAAAGCATCTGGGACAGGTGAGTGGCTGCAGATGCCTTGAAAACTTGGAAGCATTATAGGTAAGGTCTACGAGTGGCCTTGGCTCCACTTCAACAAAATAGGTCTGAAAAAGGAGCGGAGAATCTCTCATCAGTCTTGTGGCCCTGTGTTATGCATACGCAGTTCTGTGATACACAGTTGAATTGAAAGTGGGGCCCCAGATGGATTGCTCAGTTTTGGCCTTCTGGCATGGATGATGGTGGCGAGCCTCCTGAGCATGCTAGGTACCATTTGTGGTGAGTTGTTTCTCCTCCGTCTGGCACTTGTCTTTGTTCAAATAGCAAACGAATGCTACATCCTGAAAGCATTCAAAAGAAAATGGCATGTTTTATCTAAAATGTTACTCTACAGCACCATGGTTTAAAAAGACCTTCTTATTCTTTATTGACAGTCATTAAACAATTATAAAATCAAAAGAAAATTGGGGTATTTCAGTAAGAAGTAAGATCTAAAGTTCATTTTGAAAAGATTTGAGTTACAACCTTTTAAGCGTGGTTTTGATACCTCGTTATCAGGTCACTCCAAAGGAAGTGGCAGCTCGATAATAACCACGCTGCCATGGCACGTCACTGCAACAGCGTTTTGATGGGTGATGGAAGGAAACCATAATCATCGGTCTGCCTGCCACGGGGGATGGTTGTCCCTGCTCACGGAGGGAAGGCGTCCTGCGTCGGTGTTGTGTGGCTTCTCCTCGTGTCCTCGTCTGCACTGCCGGGGGATTTCCTGTGGGCAGTGGCTGCTGCTGGGCTGGTACGGGGAGTACTTTTGATGACAAGGCAATCGCGTTTCAGGCATGCTTTTTTTCCAAAGACTTAAAAAACCCTCACACCCAGGCAGTGCTTGTGGTATGTCTGCTGTGCTGGTGTCAGCAGCCAATCTTCCTTTCAAATAATCTGAGTAAGCAAAGCCCTGTTGCAGGGAAAAATCTGTTCGGAAAGTCATTTTCCTAATTCTTGAACGCTGCTGTAGAAGCGGAATTCTAACTTTTGTGTCACTGTTAAGAGCAAGCAGACAAAACAAACCCGGTGGAGGAAGCCTGTTCCCTGCAGGAACACGAGAGAGTGCTGTTCAGCCGTGGGCGGCCGGCGTGCTGGCCCAAGGCCACTCATCCTCAGGCAGCTTCACAGCTCATGCAAGGGAAACAGTGCGAGATCCAAGACAGTTTGTTATAATTAGGTGTGATATTAAGTTTAATTTACCGTAAAATGCTTTTATGAAATAGAGCATTCAAGGTTAACTCTGTGCAATAGGGTTTGCGTTCTGTAAGATGTAACCATTTGTAGACTGGTAATTCCTTTTGGTAAGGACCATGTCATTCTGGGCTCAGAGCGGCTGGAGCTGGGGGGCTGCCTGCCCCTGCCCCCCTCCCCTCATCTGAGTCTGAAGTAGCAAGTACACTCCTGATAGGAGGCTAGAGTGGATTGTTAAACCTCTTTTATACATCCAAAGCAGAGGTAACTTCACTGCCTACCCGCGAGTATTTTGATCTGAAGTTGTTTTGACTCAGTTCCTGCTTTCCCGTGCTGTTGTCTGTGTCGCTAATGCTGGGAGACAGCCAAGTTCCCACTATTGTTCCTGTTCTTCCAGCAGCCGTGAGTTGTTCGTACAGCCATTGTGTGTTTGCTGTGCTGAAAGGAAACGGCCTTCTAGAGAGAAACTTGAGCATGGTGAAGGTAGTTCTTTCCTCAAGAAATGACGGGACTTTGTACTGCGGTGCAAAGCTTCTCTTAGAAAGTAACTTCAGGTAAATCTTAAGCCTGAATGAAGTTTGGAAAAAAAATGTAGTATTTGCTTTAGTGACTCATGGTTGAGGCTAATAAGTACCTGCTACATTCAGGAAGGCAGTATAGATTATTTGCTAACCACAGTATGTATTTGGCAAGTTTTGATTGCTAGGGTTGGAGATTGCAGATGTCAGGTGAGACTGGATTTATTGCTGCATTTGTTCCATAATTCAGCAGTACTTCACAGTTCAGGGCAGGAAATACAGAAAATCTAGTTGAGAATGCAGAAGAGGTTTCAGCAAATCAGCCTTTTAGCTCCACGGCGTTCCAGACCTAGCAAGAAATAATGCGCTTAATCTGAAAAATGTAGACGAAGGCCACACCTGTAACAGTGACCCTGATAAGCCATTTAGGATGTAGCCTGGTGCAGAGCTGCCGGGCTATTCTTGTGCCGCGCCACTGCCCTGGGCTCCAGGAAAGCGTGGTGGCGGGGCGCAGCTCGGAGCGGGCCTGGGCTCGGCCGGCTTGTGGTCCCCCAGCAGTGCGCTGACAGGGTGCCGGGGGCCAGGGTGCGCCGGGCCGCTGTGCGGCTGGGCTGTGTAGCCGCCCTCCCGTCGGGGGACGTGGGCTGACGCGCTTCGCCTGGGAGGAGGGGGCAGCAGTAAGGGCAGAGTGCAGGAAATAAAGGAACCATGTGTTATGCAGCAATGGCAAACACATGCTATTGTGTTTTTTCATAAAAATGGCAGGTTGCAAGATAAAGGGGATGAAGGACGTATTGTATAAACTTATACCTGATGCTTGTTCTACTTGCTGCGATTAAGAAGTGGTTGATGTAAATGAGAGACGCGTGGAATCGTGTTTTGTAACGGAAAGAACAGTCAGGCGCCCCGTGCTTCCCAGTGGTGCAGTGGGAAGGTGCTTCAGACAGTTGTTAGGCAGCATGTGATTATGCTGAGAACAGCCCAAATGATTTAAGATGCAGTTTTACCTACCAGCTTCTTCTTACTGCTCTTTGAAGAAGGAAATCCCTTGCACATAAAAGCATGCTCTTCCTTCAGAGTGTTCTCTGAAAGTCAGATTTGAAGCTTCAGTAGTTGGAGATTCCCCGAGCACCCTCTGAGAGCAAGGGAAGTAACACCACACTTCTCCAGCCAGACGGTAATAAAAAGTTCCATGTTTTATCTCTTTGAAAAGGATGACAGAAAGGCACTATTTAAGAAATCGTAAACTTGGCATTTACTGACTGATTTAAAAGAGCAGTGTGCTTTGGGCCAAACCTAACTTTTCAGAGGACATGTCTTTCCCCAGTATAGCGTGCAGGCTGGCTGGCTGTCGGTTCTGGAAACTGGCTGGCGTGTGTTTGCTGTTTCGAAGTGCCCGTGCTGCCTGATGCCGGGAGCACGCTGGAACGGACCTGGACGTTAGGTATAGTGTTACCAAGCAGCACTAAAACTTGGGAGATTTCAGAAGTCATTTTCTGACTGCTAGATCCTGCTTAATGAATATAACATGTGGGGGCCAAATCCTGCTTCCTCAAAAGCTCAGCTGTGCACAAGAGCTGCTCTCGCGTAAGGGTCTGCTGTTGCAGCGTGGGGATGACAAACCCCATCCAGCCTACGTACAGGCGCCGACCGCCTCTGAAAAGCGAGATGCTGGCTGAGCTGTGATGCTGCAAAACTGCTCGGACCACTTTTAGCGAGATGAATCAGAATTTCAGGGCGAAATTTTAAGGAGGTGGACCGAAATTGGTGAATCTGACACCATCTCTGAAGAAGCTGGATTTTGATGCCTTTGCAGAGGGATGTTGGCGAGGAGGGGGTTGAGTGACTGCTCGTATGCAGGTCTGAACTGACAGTCAAACTTTATATCAGTCAAAGAAAAGGAAATACTTGGAATGTCTCTGCATATTGGATTGTCTTTTCTAGTTTGCACATAATTTGACACACAGCAACAAGAGATTTCCCAACCCCTCTTCTTCCTGTTACCGTTTTGAGCAAAGCAGCACGTTCCCATGCTTGTTTTCTTTCCCTTCATCATGTATGTTCTTCACCCTGTGAGAAAAGTTTAGCGGTTGGGGGTATTTTAGGCCAAGTTCTGTCCTTGAGAAGTCTCTGTTAAAGATGTTTTGCGGTTACCTGTGTGCGAGTTTATTGGATCAAGTGATGAAGAAGTGACTGTTCCCATGTTGCGCTTAATATTGGTTCCCTGGCTGCGGTACCGCTTTGTTTTGCCTCCCTGGTGCAAGGAGATGCTGTACAGGCCGAAGCTTTTGCCCTGAGGCTGCCTGACGGGCTGGGGAGATTCCCTTCCTGAAGGCGATCATCCATCGCCTGTTGAAACGGTGTATTTGATCAAAACAACAGACCTACTCCTGCGAGTGCGCGGGCGCGTGGGCAGGCAGCACGTGGTGTCCAGCCTGTGTGGTATTTCTTTACGTGCTCATATTTTCCTTTCACTGTGCAAATCGCTTCCTTTTCTTACGGGTAAGTTTCGCGTTGTGTTTCTTGTTGACGTAGATTCTCCCCGACTGTAAGATAGCTCCTGGGTTTTCATAGCATCTTTCTTAGGTGATACAAAAGCCAGCGCTTAGCTAATTGTTGCGCTTGCAGCTAATTTGTTTGTAGTTTTCTGCCCACATTGGAGGGAACCTCTAGTATTTGTATGGTGATATTTATCAACAAAACCCCTTTTCTTCATCATAGCTTTTTTCCCGTTTGTCTAAATGGAAAAAACCTGTAACTATTTATCTTTTGCTTGACTTCATCCTTTTGACATAAACAAATGTAAAGAAAATGTTTTTAAGTACTTTCCAGAATATTTGTGCTGTAGGAATTTCCTGTTTCTGCTTTGTTTTTCAGTTTTTCCCCCGCTAGTGAGATGGAAAGGAAGTGCTGAATGATTATGTACATGGGTTTTCAAACAACATAGTGTATTTTTAGCTTATTGCCTCAGCTTTAACGTTGATAGCTTTGTTTTATACTGAAACAATTCAAGGTACAAAAACTATGTGTGTTCAGGATGTTTAACTGGGCCTTTCTTAAGTTCAAGAGAAATGTAGTTGGGGGACGTAGAGTGTTTTGGCACTCTAGTTGTACTTATCACTGGTAATCATATTTAAACTGAAATTGTTTAAAAACTTAGGTTAAAAGTTATGTTTCACAATTACCTTTATTTACAGATTTTTCTTAGTCAGAATAATTACAGTCTACTGTAAAAGTGTGCAGAATTTTGTACGGAGAAAAAGGGTGCCTGGCTTTCTACTTTGATGACAAATGAAATGGGAAATAGCAGTTTTTCACTGATCCCATCAAGGATGACCATGGTAGTAGAATGGTAAAATTATTTTGGCAGGTATAAACAACAATTTGGAGCGTTCAGTCCTGAAAATTATTAATGTGTTTTCTTTTATCACAAGTGTAGTTCTGTGAGGAAAGCAAGGAATGCAAATTTGAGGAGTTTATTCTTATCTGGATTCTCTCATATTGCTTAAGTCAGAGGAAAGTGCAGCTTTCAAGTTCATTTAGAACTTAATAGGACTCACTCTGTGACTCTGCTTTCCCCTGTTCAAGCCCCTTCTGTTTGGTTTTTTTTTTTGATTTAAATCTCTAAGAAATGTAAGTATTGCACTTAAATATTAGTTTTCTTAAATGAGAACATAAGGTACAGAATTTTATCATACTGAGGTGATACTGCTGTGATTGTTTGGTTTTGTTTTGTTGCCGTTACGATGTTCGTGAGTGTTGCGTATCCTTCACAGAAACAGTGAGACAAATCTACCCTCAAAGGTTCATTATCTGAAGAGTGGATATAAGCCACGTGCTGTCACGAAACATGTTGGGAGGGGGGTGGTAGCAGAGAGTTTAGGACGTGGGCAGAGAGAGCCCGACAGCTGGGCACCCAGTGTTCCGAGGGGGAAGAGTCGGGCGGTGGGGTGAGCTTGTGGGCAGATTAGATGCATTCGGTACCTGACCTTTAGCAAACATTGCAAAACGTTTCTCTGATAAAAAGCTTATTTCATATGCGCTAACGTGCTTTTTGCGTGAGAGGGGAAAAGATGATATCCCAGCAAAATTTCTAATCTCTTTCTTGTCTTGTTTGAGGTGTGTGGATGTCTAACGGGGAGTTTCAGATTTATTGAGCAGACTGGGTCACTCTATTTTTTTAAAAAAAAGATGGAAGAAGAAAAGGTATTAAAAGTGGTAGCTCTTTGTATATTAAAATGTTTTGGAACCTTGCACGTAGAAGTTCAATCAGCTTCACCCACAACACTTCGACAGCTTTTGCTGTTTTTCAGCGTTACGTAGGACAACTCTCATTGTGTGCCACGGAGAAAGTTTAATTGGTCGGATGATGTGAATGAGTTGGGAATCCATGTTGAGGCCTAAGTTTCAGCTTTAATAAATTATCACTAGGTAGGTAGGACATTTACCCCTTTGATGTTCCTGCCACCTTGTTGGGGTTATAGCATGTCAAGGACCTCCCTCGTACTCGGTCCAAATCCTCTAGCTCTTTTTAGAGCTGGCCATGCTAACATTTACTTCCTGAGCACCAGATGTCTTCTTTTTCTGCTTGTTTGCATGCTTCCAACTCCCAAGTCGTCATTACTGCAGATGAACGTGTTCAGAGTGAGAAGGGTTGAAATGGCCACAGTCAAGACAAATTACTCGGACGGGTGCAACGCTGCTTGCACAGAGCTTTGCAGAATGTGAGTGGTGTTTCTCTGGGGAACGAGGGAGAACGGAGTCGGGCTGCAGCCGAAGAAGGAGGCCCTGTCTGGTGTAGGCTCCGTTTCTGCCGGCCTAAGCGTTGGCTGTACGTGGCAGCAGCGCTCAGCCAGCGCCCACCCCGAGGAGCAGCGTGTCCGCTTTCCCTTCGCACGCGGATCTGGGAACGGCCCATGCCTGCTCCCTCGCCTGACCAGGGGTGTTCCAGTGATGCTGTAAGATGACAGTTGTACTTGGGTAGTGTGGAGCTTTTGTTTCTTATGCTTTTTTTTTTTTTTCATTTCACTGCCATTTTGTCCCCTGTAGTCTAACCAAGTCTCTTTCTGTACGAGACATGGAGAAAGGATTTATTTCTCTTGGCTTTTTCTTTCCTCCTTCCTTTTAATTGTTGTCTTGCAGCTGGTATTCAAGAAGATACGTGCAGTGACGTGCAGATACGTGCTATTTGGTTGTTCATGGAACTTGGCAGAGTGTATTCATTTATATTGGGGAAGTGGCAAAACCTGTGCTGGAGGTCTGCAGGGAAGTTGCTAGTTTCCTCCCTGAAGTCACTCTCTGTGGCAGGGAATGTTCTTGTTGCTTTTCTGCCCCTGCATGAGGAGACTGTGTTGTGCTTGCCATAAAACGTGATTATTTTTATAATGCCTTTTGGGCATCGTCAGGTTTGAGAGGATCTTCAGGTTAGCACACAGCAAGGCAGGGAATAAAGGCTTCCCCTTCCTCCCGTGCCTGGGAGTTGATCTGTTCTGGATCATTGTTTTCTTCTTAACCTGGACATTTCTCCTGGAGTAGGCAGGATAGCATGATGGCAGTCAAGAGAGTTCAGCTCTGTTATTGATCAAATAAAAGTAGTAATGCCACAGGTGAACTTCAGGAATAAGGTAGTTGTGGAATAGGGGTGTGTAGTATGCGGTGGTGTAATTTCTGTCTTCAATAGCTGGCTGTCACGGTGATTCGGTCTTCTAGAGATTGGGCTGCCGCTGGTCCGTTACATTGTGGGGTAGGAGATGGGACCGCGACAAGTGCTTGTCCTGAAGTGCCGCGGCCTGTGCCGACACGTGTGTGTTAGGGAACGTGATGTCTTCAGAGGAGCACAAAGTAGTTTGTGAGCGAAGGTTGTCCTGAAGCAAACTTGACTGGATGATAAATAAAGAATTCTTGTGTCCTGTTCCAGATCAGATGAGACTCAGATTTCAGAGGCAAATTGCAAAGACAGTTTTATTGCATAGGCCTTTTTGCAGTTATGGTGCATAAGTATGAAGAAATTTCATTTTGCTCTTCCATCTGGAGGAATAAATTGAAGCATTTGTCAGCAAAGCCACTGGCACTGCATTTCAAACTGTAATCATTTCCCACAATTGAAATGCCCTACTTCTTTAAGAAATTAGTATTACTCTGAGGTTATTATTAGCTCTGTTTAAGGATTTTAACAATAGCTATTGACTACATCGATGAGATACTTTTTGAAATACTTTAGCACCTTTCTTTAAAAGTCTCTCGTATGAATGGGTGCTTGTGGAAACGTTCCAAACATTGATCCAGAACGTGTGGCTACTGCAGTCTTTCCTTGTCCACTAGTTTGTGAGGCCTCTGTGGGCTTTTAAAATAAATTAATATAACAAAAAAGTCTGAAAATGGAATTTCTGTCTCTTGTAGTTGACTGTGTGTGTGAGGGGAACGTGCCTTTAATGTCAAGTTCTATGCAGCTTGTCTTAAAATCTAAATGGGCATAAATTAAAGCTGTATATGTAAGCTTAATTTGCTCAGCTTCAGTAGGACACAAAAGTAGGAAGAGAAAACAAATATTTAGTGTAAATATTGAGATACCCAATGTTTCAGGTTACAAAAGAGTCCACTGGATATAGACACTGTACAAAGTCCTTGTGCTAAAACATTCCATCCATACAACTCTTCCCCCTCCACCCCCCCCTTTTTTTTTCCATTTTGACCGTAGGCTGCTTATGGTTTCTGTGGCAGGTGGAACAGTCTAGGCATCTGAATGAATTGTATGTATTGTACCACCATGAAAAAGAAAAAGAAGGAAAAAAACCCACCAAAACACCCACAACCAACCAACCAACCAAAAACAACAAAAAACCCCAAACCAGAACCATCCAACCCCCCCAAAAAAAACAAATAGGCCTCAAACCCAGATAGAACCACTAAGCCCTTTCAGATTTGGCTGTGTTGGGTCTCGTGGGACGTCTCGGCTCTCAGGGACGGGAAAGCTAGGTACAGCGGATAGGGAGAGGGATGGGGTGAGAGCAAACTTCCCTCCCTGCTGGTCCAGAGTCCATGTCATGTCAGGTAGGTTGTGATGCTGTAGGCTGCAGTACGACGTAAAAGTCGGAGGCTTTGCTGCCTTCGGAGCAGCTGTGCAGCAGTGTTGGTTTTGTTGGGGCCTGTTGGGACTGTTGTGCTGTTGGAAGGCCTGGGGAATAATGCCTGGCACTTCAGGTGATGGCGTACTGAAGCATTTCTTATTTAAATGAGGATGTGACGGTGACCTGGTAAAAACTGTTATGAAGCGTTATATGTATGAAATTCAACGTGTAGTTAGGAATGCTTGCTGGTCCTTCTTTGAGCATGACAATTTAGATGGCAAACTAGAGAATACAGAGGCAAAAATAAGTAGTGTATAAAAAAAACTGTAAATTGTTTTGTAGTGTCTGAGGAACCCAAGGAGTAATTGAGTCTGCAGCTGTGCAACTAAGCTCAGCAGAGTGCTGCATCTTTAAATAGTCTGTAATGTCAAACACAACAGGTTAAATTAAGTTCTCTTACTAATGAAACAGAAAGAGAGTCGGTGTGGAATGCAAGACCAGAACAGCCTTACAAGGGCAGGCTTTGCTCCTCAGTGGTTGCTGAAGACGGAGCGTAATTGAGATGGACAAACTGAGAGGCCCGAGATGGAATTGAAGCTGTCATGATCTCTGCAAGTACTTGATCACGATATTTATTTGTACGTGGGATGATGTCTTGCAGAAAACACTTTAAGGCATGAACGATTAATAGCTGCCAACTTAAGTGGAGCAGTGGGTTGTGAGGCAGGTGAGCGTCAGGAGACCGGGTTTCCCCCCACTGAGGGTTCCACGAGGGAAACGCTGAGACTTTTTCTCAGTTTAAAGTAACGTTGCCCGTCCTTCTCTGTCACATCTGCTTTGCTGACAAGGATCATTCAGGGCTCCAGTCTAGCTGAAAACCAGTCCCCAGTATCCTTGTGGCAGGTCTTCAGGTGGATTGCCTTCCCAGTTCCATGCACGCCCATGCTGCCGGAAGGGAGGCGGTGATGGGGGACCCAGCCGCGGCTGAAGGCCCCGTGGACCTCACGCTCATCGTGAGGCTGTGCTGCACCTTCACCTGCCTCTCCTGGCCCGTGTGTTATGTGCTGCGCTACAGGCAGGCCTGTTTTTCATCTGACCTTCCAGTCCTGTGTGGTCATTAGCATAATCGTATGTATTTGAGAAGAGGTAAAGCTCAAAACGAGCTGAAAGAAGCTTTTGGAAAATATAATGTAACCATAGAATTTTGTTTTCTACTGAATGAGGGGAAAAACAGGGATTGCTACTTCTTTGTGCAGGATTGTATTTTTGAGTTGTAGGTGGAATAGATGTTAATTATGAAAGTATCCAGCGACGTTTGAATAACGAGGTCCTATTTGCTACCGTGGTAATTAGTCACGCAGTACCGGTTAGCAGTGTGTGCTCTCTGTTTTCCGAAACTGCAGGCCCTTGGCAGACCCAGGGTGGCTGCAGTGCGAGATAATCGCTAGTGTTTTGCAAGGGCAGGGGATCATCTTGTGCTGTTCTTGTTCAGAAACAAACCCTTACTCAGCCGGAAAGACTGCTGGGTGAAGTGGCTGGGAGGCAATTATAGAACATCTGTATGCTTTGAGCTATGTTCTGTAGGCTGATGGTTGTAAAAAGGTATGTGGATTCACCAGAGAAGAAGTAAATAGAGTCTATGTGTAACCCACATGCTGTTATTTAATTAAAATACAGTCATGAGCTTTTGCCAGCTGGGAAGCTTGTGTGGAGTGCTACGGAGCATTGTATTCTGGGGAGCCTTAGGAGGAGGAGAACAAGTTGGTGAGCTCCCCGGGGAGCCCAGCCTTTCTTGGCCCGTGGTACGCACACCCACGGGCAGCAGATCCTGTTCGTGGCAGTGCTCTTCGAAATCGGTGCTCTGCTGTGGCAGGTGTAGTCCTTAATCTACTGTGAAGTTGACTTATGTCTTTCAAAATTATTTTTAACGGTGGCTTGTGTTTTTCATCCAGGTGAAATGTCACTTGATTCAGAAAAGCCCCAAAGCATGATTTGCTACTCAGTTTCTTACAGCTTTTGAAAACGCCAGCTTTTAGACTTTTCAGGTGTTCTCCAGCTTTGGTTGGCTGAAGTAACGGGGTCCTCTGAGGGTTCGGTGGATTATTTTCCTTCCCAGAACAGAAGGGATAGAAGCAGTCCATTTTAAGAAAGTAGAATAATAACCCTCCTCACACACACACTCTGCGCAGATCGAGGCAAAGGTCAGCATATTATGCTTCTGATGGGGAGGGGTGAAAATAAAAAAGAATATAATTGTGAGTCTATCCAGTCCTTGCAGTGTCCAGTGAGAGAGATTTTTGAGGACATTTCTTCTATGTAATTGCTGTGCAGATAGATTTTAATAAAGCAATATTCCTACAAATTTGCTTAACACTTAATCCATTTTTTCAGACCTCAGTTATTTTTAGGTGGATTTTCTAAGGAAACTAAGTTTGACCGTGTAGTCTGTCAGTCCCTGGCAGCTGCGGAGCTTGGCCAGTTTTGGTATGGAGCTCAAGCAGGAGAACACGCAGTCACTTACTGCATTTCAGCTGAAGGGCTGGAAAAATCTTCAACCATTTGAATTTGATGGTGAAAACACATCTGATTATCTTCTAGAACATTTTGCCATGATGTTAATTGAAGTGTAAATCTAAGCAATAATTTAGATGCTGAGTATACTTAAATACCTAGCAGTATGCTCGTACCAATAGATACTAAATTTAGTATTGCAGATTAGATTCAAATCAGCAGTTTTACAATCTTCTAAGGATGAAAATGGTAAATTGGGCATAACATCTCACTCTTTTCAGGGGAGGTCTAATAAAAAAGTGGAATATATTGTCTAGTGAATTTTCAGGTCCTTCAAGCCCTGTACACGTGCGAGAAGTTCTTGCAGCAAGCTGAGAGAAAACCACCGTCTGTGGATCTTGGGTCAAATCTGGTCGTGCATCTCCTCCCATTTTGTGACAGGGGATATACCAGAAGGTTGGTTAAACTTCAGTTCTGCTGTGCCAGTCCTGTGCAGGTGAAGGGACTGCTGACTAACTTGCATGGCAGCTACGGTCCAGAGCTCTCCGACTGCTATTTCGGGGTGCTACCGAATCAGACAGAGCCTGAAACCATCTAAAATAGCAAAGTGCTTCGTGAAGAATCCCTGTACTCCAGCAAGCAGAGCTGCACTTGCAAATACGCAGATGTTTGAAATATAGAGCTTAGATTAAACAGCATAAAAATGTGTATTAAGTCTTAAATTTCAACCCTGGATACAGGATCTCCATCGTTGGTGAAGCATTATCCATAACTGGGTCAGAATAAATTTTTTCCTGTTTCCTTAAAAACATAAGAAACAGCCAGCTCTTGGGGCATCTAATCAAAAGTATCTCTCCATTTCCATACAAAACCAACTCTATAGATCTTTAAAAGAAGAGCTATGTGAGGAAGGTTTTTCTCTACTGGTTGGATTCCTTTTTAACACTGAGGTGTTTTGTTAGACTGCTAATTTGAGATTGTTCAACACATGTATAACATATTCAGAAATGAAGAGTAGGATATGGAATGTGGCATTTTGTCAGCAAAGCTTTTCTTGGAGATAAGTTACAGGTTGGTGGACTTCAGCTCTGAAAAACAGTAAAACGGTGCTTACAAGGCAAGACACCCCGTTTCCTCAGAGCATCTTACGCTTATGTCCATGCTTCCAAGTAGAATTTCCAATACCATAAAACTTCATTGAGAGCTATCTCATAAAATATTATCTAGAAAGCTTTCATTCCGTTAATCTCTTCCTGAAAGGTTTGGGGGAGGAGAGGATGATGCAAGACCGCGGTACTTTGTATGGCAAATTAAGCAACAGCAACAAATAAAACCTTGAATAAACAAGAAAGCGAGCAGCTTTCAACATGCCTGTCTTACCTTCCTCCCCGCATCTCTCTTTCCCCATAGTTCTAAACTAGTCGCGTCTTGACTTCGGGCACCTACTTGGGTTTATTGATTTAAAACCTTAGCTTTTATTTCTGCTGTGCCCCCAACAGGGCTGTTTCCACAAATTCCATGGCGGGTGACATTCGACTGCTCAGTGTTAGCTGCCTTTCTGCCCGCTGTCCTCGCGTTACCCCCACCCACTCCGGGCGCCGCGGTGGCGTACGGAGCCCGTGGTCTCCCAGCTGCTGGGGAGGCGCGGAGCTGGGGGCTGGCAGCCAGCCCTCGCTTACAAAACCTGTTAACACTCTGTGAAAGCGGAAAAAGCTGCTTTGGTCAGACCTGTTCAGCTTTGTTTTGAACTTCTGGCTTAATCATTACCTTGCACTGATACCGTAGTCACTGACTTGAAGTACCTTGTTTGAGTTTGCAGATGGCACATCAAAGCGGTTAGATGTGATGGCGCTGCCCGAGCACCCTGCCGAGCGCCGGGCGCGGGGCGTAGGCTTTGTCCGGAGCTGCCCCGGCCGAGCAGGGAGCCTTTTGCTGTCGGTGTAGAACATCCCCTGGCAGGGACGTTGCTCTCCTTTTCCCAAGGAAGGGTTAAAATCAGTAAGTACACGTGACATATGCAAACTATGAATCATTCCAATAGATCTGTGCAACTCCTGCCTGCTTAGGCAGCAAGCAGATGCTGTTCCCTTGGTTGCCATGGTAACCCTGCCTGTACTCTAATAAAGCCCAGCCCAGATCCTTCCTTAGGCAGACCTCTGCGGCTGTTTCACCTGGCTCATTGTTCCCTCTCGGAGAAGAGGCGAGGCAGGGGCCGAGAGGAGGGACCAGGATCCCAGAGGCGGCGGCAGCTTTCGCCTGCCCGTAACCTCCCGCGCCTGGCTGGGAGCGTTCAGAGCGGGCAGACCTTGCTGGCGAGGCTGGGCCGGCTTGCGGACAGCTGTGATAGCCAGCAGCTTCTTCGGCGTGCGTGTCCCGGTTGTACAAGGAGAGGAGCTGGCGTGTGCAGCGGCTTTAACAGGCGTGGGGAAAGTCTCTCTGCTGGCTACTGGTACAGCGTTTCACCGTTGCCAGCCACGTTCCCCTGTTACGAAGCCCCCCGTGAAGTAGAGCTGATGTCATTCAGAAGATCTTTTGGCAGGCTCTGAGCCGCCAGCAAGTCCAGTCCTGAAGGCAGCAGGCTCGAACGCTTCCCCTTCAGCCTCGCTGTGCCTCACGAGCTCGTGATCTGCGTTTCGGGAAGGGAAAATCGCGTGGAACGGTTCTGAAGACGGGGAGCCTGGTGAGGAGGAGATTCTGCCGATGCTGGTTCCTTCCTGCGGAGTTGTTGGTGAAGAAAATAATTTGGATTCACTGTTGAGAAGATCTAATCATTTTGCTGCTAAATGGATTGTACAGAAGCCTCAGAACTTTGTTTAATGTACTGTTACCTGAGAAGCTGCCGAGCCAGAAGAATACGGTATTTTTTATCCTTCTGGTATTTACAGCAAAACAAAAACTTGGCTTAAAAAGGGAGTTGCTTTTCCAGCTCTGAAATGAGACGGTGAGACACTAATTCTGTGCTTGTAAATGAACTAATTTCAAGTGACTCTGTCAGGATTTAAACCTTGATTTCTCTCTTTAACATGGCTGAGTTAAACGTATTTTGATGGAACTCTGGAAAGCTGATTGTAAGTAGGAAAAGTCTTTTATTTTTTCCTACTTGACAAATACCAATCTCCAACTTCACATATCTTTTGTTATTTAAATATAGAAATATGCTGATTGTTATAGTGGAGTGCTATTTACATTAGCTGAAAATATTTTATAAGTGGAATATTTTTTGCAAAATAAAATCAGGGTTGTTAAGGAGAATATATTTTACAATAATTGCTGCTGACTATTGATTTCTCATCTCTGCTGGAAAAATGGATTACCTTGGAGACAAACTGACAGTGGCACAAACTCACATGACCCAGTGGATGGGTACGGTGCGGAGATCCTTACAGGAAGCACTAAATTTAGTCACTACTGCGGTTGCTCATGAACGGACTAGCGGGGAAGGTGGCAGCAGGACTCCCTTCAAGCGAACCTCCTCCTTCAGGCACTTTGCATCCCGGAGCAGAGAGTCCTTCCGAAGGTTTTCAGTGCGGAGTCAGCAGAGGTTTTCCTCTTTGAGGAAGAGGCAGACCAGTTCAGAGCCACCCGAGCTTGTAAGCTATCCACCTTTTTGAGACTCTCGAGGTAGATAATACAATGCAAAAAGTTTGGTTTTGTTGCAGCATTTTATGTAATAACAAAACCTGTATCAAGCCTGCTTTTTCAATTTAAAACAGTCCCCAAAACACTTCCAGGTAGTGGTGTCTGTCTGTCTGCTCCTAGCTGGTTGCTTTCTGCCGTGCAGGTAGATATTTTCATTTGCCAGGGAACAGTTAATTGAGGCTTTGGGAATGGGGAAAGATGATGTTGATTATTTTTTTTTTTTAAAGCAACACAGTAAGGTAGGACAAATGTTTGTTTAAAATTAGAAAAGTTAGTCTGAAACTGCACTTGTGCCTGTCATTTCAAACACCACAGGTCAGCATGACTTCGAACGTATGTCAATATTGGTAATTTTTCAGTAAAAAATGCCTGAAGCCAAATTTGTAAAAAGAGTTAAGGGCTGTCACTCTGCAGTCAGTGGTAAATGATCATTATTCTTTTATTTTATTGAAAAAGAGGTGTTTTTTCTCAGTATGATTGCTGCTTTGTCATGAAACAGCGGTGTACGACCAGCCTGACTTGTGAGGGCTGGAGCGGGGCAGAGGCAGGCTGTAATTCCGCGGGAGCAAAGGGGAGGTGAAGAGCTCTTGGTTCACCGGGACCGTGTGCGCGCAGAGCCCCCTTCCCCAGTCTCTGGGCTGTTTTCAGGGAGGCCGGTCTGTGTTCAGTGGCCTGGCGAAGCGGCGGAGGAATCGCCGGCTGTGCAGGGAGAGGCCCCTTCCCGGGGGTGCGGGCTCTGGCAGCGGGGCCGGGGTCGCCGCGCTCCCTGCAGGCGTTATTGGACAGCCCCTCTGTCTAGTTCCAGCAAATACTGCAAAGCAGCAATGGGTTTAGCTTACGGTGTGGGAAAGGCAAATGAATGCGGTTTGTTCTGTTTTATTTCACGGAGAGGAGTTTAAACTGGGGATTTGAGTTGTACCTGAAACCGATGATTTAAGACTGACGCGTGAACCATGGGAAGCGGGTGTGCTGCGGTTGGCTTGAGCGGAATTGGGACCAAAGCCTTGGAACCAGTGTGTGTGTAAATCCTAACAGCTTGCACACAGAAGTGGCTAAACCACTTTGTTTTGGTTTGGTTTTAACCAAAGTAGTTGTTCATTGTAAGCGTAAATACATAAAGTTCTGATGTGGCTCCAGGGAACGATTGAAGGTAAAGGTGCATTCCTTGGGCAGGTGTGGCAGTTGTGTGCGGGCTATTTGCAGCACTTTTTATCAGTTATGGTTATAGCATTTTTGTCCTAGCTTGCTATCCATCTCCTGTTTGGCTGTACTGGAAAAAAAAAATATCGTCAAGTGAGTGCAGAAGAATGAAGAGGAAAATATTTGGTAACCACTGTTACAGTGTTAGCATGGTGAAATTCTGTTGGTTTCTTTTTTAGGCTGATACTTTAGATTTATTAGAGTCATCTGAATAAAAAAAGACGTGAAGACTGAAAAAATGGAAATGTGGACCCTGCCGAGGGCAACTGTACTACTCTCCTCACACTGCACTGCTTACAGAGCAGAAATCGTGAGATATGGGGTGACCTTTCCAGTTAATTCACTGGTGACAGGCACTGGAGCTGCTGTTCCCGCTTCGGCAGTAATTTTGCATCTGCTTGGCTTTACGCATGAATTTGGTTTAACTTGTGCTCAAACTTCAGGTCTTGGCACTTGTGAAAGTTCGTAGTTTGTGCCATTGCATCTTCTATAGAACAACTTGTGGACACAAACCTTGAGCTATTCTTTTTTTATCTGTCTGGAACTGGGTCCTGACTTTTTTCTACAAAAACCTATGGAATTAGTATAAAGCACGTAGTTCATCACAAACTTGACTTCTTTATGCATTCAGGGATGTCCTGTATGGTAGTCGCTTGGTGCTGATACTTCAGCGATGCAGTTTTTGAACAAGGAGCAGCCGGGCTCGTGAGCCAGCGCCTGCCGCGCGGCCGGCACAGCAAGGGCTGGGTGGCCCTTCCGTGCCCCTCTCTGCTGCCACTGGTGGCTCCTGGCTGGGAACTTAGCGTTGTACAAGACCAGGAAACCTGTCAAAACCCAAGTCAAACAGCTCAGTTTAAGGTAGTGCGAGTAAACTTCTTACACTGTAAGCGCCTTGCTGCTGAGGCTGACGGTGGTGAAGGTGTGGAGTGCGTTCCGCTGCATCGATGCAGGTGTCTGTCTGTCGCCTCTCGTGACGTCGGTGGACTTTCAGGTTAAATACCAAGGGAAATAATAGGTGCCGGTTTGTGTAGATTTCTTAATTCCTCTAGAAGGTATTTAAAGCATTCATCCATTTATTTGTGCATCTGTGACTTTTAAAAAATGCTTAGGCTCAAAAATTGTCTTGTTTTCTGTTGTGCTCAGTGCTTAAGTTGCCAGCCCGTGTTGGTAGTAGGTTTTATGGCAAAGGGCTGATGCTGCGCGTGCTGCCTGCTGCATCTGCAGTGGGAAAACTCGGGGCAGTTCCACAGGCCTGACGCAGGCGCAGTTCTCAATTATTTTAAATGTGAGGAAACTCACATAATAAGGTTGGCATCTTATTTACAACATATCTTAGCTGGTAGCTACTGCAAGCTATGTAGCTCGGAAAGGGCTCATCAATATTCTTTTTTTTATTTTTTTTTTTTTCTGGGCTGTAAGAGATTTTTATCTGCTACAGCAGAGCTTTAGGATAGGAGTGAAAGGGATTTATTTCCTTGCTGGAGGTCATAAAAGTAGAAATTGGACTGCCAGAGAGAGGGAATCATTTTCTTCTCAGTCACTTCTCTCTAACAGCTCAGGGATTACGTATTTGCTTTGTCACTCTGTTCATAGCTTGTCACATTTTCCTGTTTGATGCCCGGCAGGGCTGACGTCCCGACCCAGCTCCGTCTCTGATGCTGGGTGTTTCTCGCTAGCGCCGCAAAGAGGTTTTGCAGCAGCTGCCTCGGGGGGAGGCTGAGTGGGTATAGCTTAGTTAAAATGTAATCCTCTAGTTTTATATGGGAATCAGTCTTTATACACAAGATGTTATGCATTTAATTTGTGCCTTACAAAATCTCTTCTAACCTCCACTTTTTTAAAAATTTAAATCCATAGGTCTTAAATAACACCTAGATAAATAAATGCCTAACGCAGGGCAGTCTGATTCTGAATCTGGAGAAGGTACAGCCATGTTTTTAAGAATTGCCTGAAAGCTTGGACAATCAAGGGATAAAATGAGCCTGAGAGCTGAATCTAATTTATCTTGTGGTTCTTGAACCAACAGTTGATCAGTCAGAATTTAATAGATGCAAATCTGCATATCACAAACAGGAGCGCAAGAAAAATTTTTATTTTAAAAAAAGCTTCTCTGGTATATTCAAAAGTGGTCTTTTTGAAAAAAGGTTATTGTCTTTATTATTATTTTTCTCTGTAGTACTCTTAATTTCTTCAGTGAAACAGAGTGTTTCAGTGTGATTTGTCCTGCTTCATTAATGGCACAGTGCCCTGAGCACACCGTTCTTCTTTCAGCGCGGTTCTCAGCAAGCTTTTCCTTCTCTCTTGTGCCCGCGGCAGTCTGTTCCTGTTGCCGTATCTTCAAAGCTAGTCACCCCTCGGTTTTCTTCCCACTGACACGGAATGTAATTGGTCTGAGATTGTGCTCTGCAAACAGATGTAATACAGTGCTCTCGTATTTAATTTAAGGAAAAGAGGTGTCACCGTGGGCTGAAGAAGCGCGCTGGCTGCTGCACCCAGAAGGGCTGGGCCCTGCTATTGCAGGTCGCCTGTGCTGAAAACTGTCCGCACGTAGGGACGCGGCACCGAGCCCAATGGCATCGTTGTTCTGGCACGTTGATGCCGGATTGGGGAACCTGTAGCTGAGCTTGCAGAAGTTCTTACTTTACAGTGAAACCTTTTTAAATGCCAGTTGATTTTTCTCCCAGACATTTTTATTGAGGCTTTTCTTCATTTTTTTTTTCTCTCATGTCATCAGCTCAGTGTCTTTGTAATAGGAGCAGAGATACTTTCATTAAGCATTGCACCTCTTTTAATCATGGTAGTATCAGTCATGTTTCTATTATAGGTATGATGTCCGGTGTCACGGCCAGCACCGTTAGTTCCAGATCTCTACATTTGTTGCCGTACAATAAAAACAGGGTAGTTGTTTGACACCCTCAGTCCCTTCGCTGTCCCCATACACTGTGAAAAAAAGTGGGGCAGTTGGTTTCTTTGTAAGCCATTGAAGTGCCTTCAGACTGTTAGCATGGACAACAAAGCTGGGAAGACCTCAGAGGTGTTTCAGGTTCTTCGGGAGAAAATTTTGAAATAGAAGAGAAACGATTAATTCTGTGGCCACTTGGGCTGTCAGTAGTCAATGTGTTTTAAGAGAGTTTCTCTGATATGTGCTAAAAATAATGCCAAAGTGCGTTCAGTTGTGCTCTGCTCTCTGCCATACTGGTCAGTTGATGGAAATGGTCTTTCCGTTCAGGCTTGATCTGACAGCATCACACTTGCTTTGTTTGGATACAGTTTTAATATAGTTCCAAAATAAAGATGGAAATGGAGTGTTTCGTTTGACTGCGCGTGTCCCAGATGAGCTGGGAGGGCGCTTAGTCCTTCCGAGCTACAGCCCTTTCACTGTCACCCTCTCTGCCAGAGGTTGAAATTCTGATCTTGTTTGTTTGTTGTTTTTTTTTCTAATGTTCACGGATGTTTCTTTCTAAGCCAACGTAAGCTTGTGCAGTCAGCTTGTTTCTTGGAAGAGCTGGTGGACTATCACTTTTTCCATCTGAGCAGGATCCCTCGCTGGCGCTGGAGAGCGGGTGAGGGGCCCGGAGGGGTGCTGCTAAACCCTGCTTTGGGTTGTGCGCGGGCCGCTCTCCTGCACATCGCCTGGGATTGTATCTCTGCTTGTAAAAGAGCATCGATCTGTACTATCTGTTTTAATTTTATCTAAGGTCTGTCTGCCACTGTTTGTCCTTTTTGATGAACATCCTTCAACAAACTGGTCGTAAAAAGAAGTTAATACAAGTCGGGATTTTCATTCTGAGCTTGGCTATTTTGATACAGACCCTACAACAAATAGTTGCTGAACTGTTTTGCCCTAATATTCACCGAAAGCACAATGAATTGTGTTCCTTTTTTTTTTTTTTTCTTTTGTACGGTCAGTGAATGGAATTTTATCTTTAAATTTCCAGCGCGCTGTTATGGAGAAGCATGTTTGCAGAAAGCACACTTCTAAAAATGAGTTGTTTGTCTTGTTTCAGGGTGGGGGAGGAGTAAAGCTGTTCAGTATAATTAATGAAGATACAAGGGCCAATACTGAAAGAGTTCATGCTTTTTCATTCCTAATAACTTTTCTTTGGTTTAACAGGCCATGAACATAGCTGGCAGCATAAATCTGGGCCATAAAACTGTAGTGATGGGTATTTAGTAGACTGCCTTTGTTGTTCCCTTGTTGTTTTGACAGGAACAATCACTTAGTCGACCTCACTCTGTGATTTTACTCAGGCTGGCTGCATGGAGTTGGTTTTTACTCTGTTCTTAGAGCATAAGAACAGAACATAAATATGTTTAGAGCTGGTCATTTTGTGCTCATTCACCTTGCCTTTTTTTTTGTTTTTAAGCAAAAAGTGATAGCAGTTAGCTCCCAGGGGGAAATAAATTGTGTTAAACAAAAGCATCACCAAACACAACTCTTAACACTGGCAATCTATTTTTATTGAAATTTTGTAACATTGCGATAGTTTCAGGAAATACTAGTGGTATTTCACTGGGGGGGAGGGGTGTGTGTATTTTGACTGTTCTCTTCTAAAACATCTTCTAAGTTGTCTGAGATTTTGTTTAAACGAGCAGCGCACAGTTTCCAAAGTCTGTGTGTTTGTTATTCACTTGTTGTCAAGAAATCCTGTCACTTTCTGTACATCTTTAAATCTAGACTTTAAACTAAAGAGCCCTTTTTCCCAGGGATGTTTGTTTGAAGTTTAACTTGTGTCTTATGTGGAAAAACGTTAACTGTGCAGAAGAGCTGTGAAATAAAGTATTTCAAGTAGGAGGTGTTGATTTCAAGTATGCAGCTTTTCAAAAAAAGCAAATATATTCGCTTCTTGGCATAACAGTATAAAATTGTCTTGTTCTGGCTTGTGTCTCTTGCAGTGTTGAAGATGAGGGATCCTGTTCGGCTCTTGTGCCAACTTTTATTAATGCTGATGAGAGCTGCATATGCCCTCTGGGAGAGAGTGAATTCCTCCCTCTCCGCGGAGGACAGCACTCTTCGGGACAAAGCCTTCCCGAGGGACGGGCTGGCATGCCGCCGGCTCAGCCTGCTGCGCTTGTGCTCGCGGGGTTCCGCTGCTTTTCAGCTTGACTGCCTAAGGCTGGGAAGAAAATTTAATCTGTTGATACAGGAGGGGTTTTAAAGATGTTCCCAACTATTTCATCTTCTCCACTTTGGTTTTCTGCTTTCCCACTTCTCAGAGGAAGTACTGTCATGGTTCACTCAGCTCTAGCGAGGCGTATATTTAGAATTTGTCTGCTTTTTGCACATCAAGTCAACCTCTGCTCTATCTTCAGCCTTGCGTTGAAACCACATGATACGTGCGTGGTGAGTGTTCACAGCAAGTCAGAGCAGCTCTATTTTCAGAGTATAAAAAAATGACAAACTCTAGAATGTCTTCAAAATCCTGAATGGAGCGAGGAGGTTAACTTAACTGAGAGTCACTGCAAAAGCAGTGCGTAGATTTTACTGCACAATGGTAACCACATTCCTGGCAAAACTGACTTAATCTGGATTAATTTGGCCACATTCTCTCTTATGGTCAGAGTCAGCTCTGGGTAGACTTTGGTGCCTTTCAAATCGTGGGTGTCCCAGCTCCCCGGCTCCCGGGAGGCACGGCATAGCTGGGGCTTGCGAGTAAAAGATCCATTCATGGAGGTGAAACTATTAGCTAACGACCAGCAAGGAAGGGAAGTCATTTTGTATGTCAGAAGGTGTGGAAAATGCCAGGCTTTGGGGAGCTGTGATAGTATTGAGTCTCTTTGGGGTTCAAGTTTGGGCTGGAAAGGTGTTGCTGGGATTGTGCTGTTTGAACTTGAGTGAATCGCTGAGCTTGCTGGCAATGATTTCCTCTGGCTCCTCTGTCGCTGTTTGCAGCGAAGGGTTTGTGCTGGTGTGGCGAGGAAGATCCCCGCACTAACCCGCATGTCAGACCAGTTGTAGTGTTTAGGTCTGTTGCACAGTTTTTTGATTAAGGTGTTTTGAAAATATTTTTACCATAGCATAAGGCATGTATACATTTCAAAGGGATATAGGTTAAATACAGTGGATTTAGTTTTGTTTCCATTCAGTTGAAATACAGAATTCATAAGATTAAGGCTGGCTCTGCAGTCAGCAAGGCCGTAGGACTAGCGATAAGGTCTGTCATGGGTGTAGTATAAAGCTTTTTAAAGGAGAGCAGCTGAGCTAACAGCGTACATGGGATGTAGCAGCTTGGGATGTTCTCTGCCCCGTTACTCTCGGGTCCCAGCTGTTCACAACTTACTGTTGGGGTTGCTCCCTGGGGTTAGGGGCTGGAAGGGACAACTGCCCTTCTTCCCCTTATTTCTGCGGACATCGGTCTGCTTTCCTGTGTTTCTTGCCGTTCCTTTCCGGGGGAAGGGCTTGGGATTCAGGCCTGTGCATCAGGCTGGGAAGCTCTGAAAAGGTGGAGAATTAAACCAGTCACCCTCTAAAAACCCCCGTGTTTCGTAAGGTGAATGCTGTCAGCTTTTAACATTAGGGATATTACTGGTTGTTGCTTATCGTATCCTGGTGGAAGAGGTAGAGAAAACACGTATGGCTGAGGCAGCCCTGGGTTGCATAGCAACAGTGAGGAGGTAGTGTCTGGTATCATAAATGCGAATGTTTTATACCGTGGGACTCAGTACGTACTCCACTGCACACAGGAAAATGAAACTTTTTATGGCTGAAAGGGATTTGGAGTAGAGCGGCGTGAGTCCTGAGGCTCTAACAGCGCTAAGTGTCGCGTGGGTGCTTTCAGGCGCAGGCTGGGGCAGTTGGGCACGCTTGTGTTCCCCCAGGCCCGTGATCCTGCACCCCTGCAGCGGCCGCTGCTGCGGTTTGCCCGTCCAGCCGGGTTGTCCTCTCCAGCCCCGTCCCAGGAGGGCACTGGGGCGGGCGGGATGCTCCTCTGGAGCAGACACCAAGGCTGCTCACCGCACTCACCAGCGGGCAGCCGTGGAGATGGCCTATATAATAACGTAAAGGCCTTGAGGTTACGAGACTGATGAACTCTGTCACTGATGACTTTTGTCACTGCTCTTAGGCTTGGTCTCCAGCCTTTGCAAAGTGCTTCCTCGGTTTGAAGAGGCTGTGCTGAATAGGGTATTGGAGAGGGCCGAGGCAGTCATCCTTGCGTATCGATGCCCGTGGGTGGAGCCTGTACTGGAGGTCTCTTAACTTTCCTCATCAGTGAGGTCAGAAAGAAAATGTAGAATTCCTGGAACTGTTTATCTGTCGCTGCAGTATGAAGGGTGGGGTGGGAGGCAGAACGTCCTACCTTCTGCCAGGGACATTGCAGTAAGGCAGTTACTCCTTTCAATAATTTATTTAAACACTGAGTTGGTAAATCTTCTCGCCCGATTGTTAGGAGCTGGCTGGAGTGTTGGTCTTGAACCATGACTTACTCCTTGTGGGCAGCACTAATTCGCCGGATAGTAAGTATATATGGAAATCCTAGGATGCTGATTCACAAAGTTAGACTTTCCACTTGCTGTGCTGGCATTTAGATACTTGCAAGGAAAAAAAATACTATGGGTTGTGAAATGCTGTATAGTTTCTAAGGCCCTCTTTTTGTGCTGGGGTTGGTTGGTTGGTTCTTGATAATTCTGTTAGTGGTACAAAATACATAGTTTACCTTTTAGTAATAATCCTTAGAATAATTGTAGAATAATTCAGGTGAGAAAGGACCTCTGGAGGTCATCTAACCCAGCATTCTGCTCAAAGCAGAGTCAGCTATGAAATAATGGAGTAAGGTGTGGTGCTGTCTTCCTGGCATATTGCAGGGGAACAATTGGGCTGGATTTCTGGGTTTGTAAGGACTGGTAAACTCTCTTTAAGTGCAGTGTCACACTTAAGGGGCGGGGGAGTTCTGAATATGGGCAATCGAACCAAAACTCTGACTTCTTTTAATTGAAGAAGATGATTGGGGGGAGGGGAGAAAAGCTCTTCAAGAAATGAGCAAAAATTTTTCTCTTTGAGCTTTGTGTCAACAAGGCAGGTAGTCAAAACTTCGTTCCATTGTGCAATGACCTATTCATGTTCAATTTATGCCAGTAGGTTTTAACTTTCAATTTTTGCTCTTCAAGCCGTGGGGTGTCATTTTGGCTGTCTGATGTCTCAGTCTCTTGCAAACAAAGATATTTTTGAACTGTCTGTGCAGATTCTGACTCATGAGATCTCTTTCAACTGATATTCCTCATATGCCAGGTCTTTATTTCACATCGGTGCAAAAGAGGTTTTTCACAGAAATGTACGCATTCATTCTTAGTTATGGTTAATTATTGCGCTGGTAGGACCAATATTGTGTGTGCATCATTTTCAGGAACTGGAAATTGCAGGAGTAATCAGCCCTGGACCTTCGCCAAGCCCAGCTTAATTCCAAGGCAGTCCTGAAAGAGGCATAATCATTATGTCTCATTGTAGGAGAAGAACTAGAGGCAAATCAGTATAAAACTCGACTGTTTTATTTCATATGAAAATTAAGTTATTTTTTCCTGGCTACTGGTGTAAGAATTATGAAGCTAAAGATCAAAGCATGGAGAATTACAGCACTTGAATACTGGATCAAGAGTAATATTTATTTGATTGGGGAGATCTTTCTGTGATCATAAATAACAAAATTCCTAATTTGGGTTTGTCTTGTGCACCAGACCCCTCTTTTTTATTGCCTGTTCCTTTGAAATGTCTGGTTTTGCTGTATCATGAATATTCTGTTTATCGAGGAAATGGCTGTATCTTGCCTACCTTCACATGTTGTACACTGCTTCTTTCAACTTCGGTTTCTTCTTCCAAGGATGGATAAAGAAAGAGAATGGATCGCAGATTTTAGCACAAGTTTGAGTTAATAATGGGCAGTTGTCTGTTACAGAAAAGGAGGTTTCTGTTCAGAGCAGATCTGTTCTTAAGAGCAACAAAAGTCAAAGTCAGATGTGCCAGTTCTTGCAGGATCTCTTGTTCTGTGGAGCTTATACATTAAAAAAGAAACCAAAACCCCCACAACCAATAAAACCACTATTTTCATCCATCTGAAGAAGTGAGCTTTAAATTAAGATTTAGGCTAGGGAACAAAGTACAGAGCAGAAACTGGTCGTGTCTGGGAGCAGTACATATTGGAAAGCATTTCCTTCTTTCTCCTCCCAGTACTTGGGTAAAAACTGGCTTTAGTGCACCATCCTGTGCCGCTGGAAGCGTTGGGAGCGCTGCTAGGCACGTCGGCCTGTCTTCTGTGGTTCTGTGTAAGGCCTGAGAATTGTCACTCGGGTGCAGTCAGTAAGCCTTACGTTCTTTTCCCAGTCTGTCATATGCTTTAAAGCTTTCGATTTGCAGTCCCAGGTTGTTGTTCTTTCATGCTCTTTGTCTGTAACACCAAGTTGTTCCAAGCAAAATGCTCATGCCAGAAAATGCAAATGTAGCTGTGTGATCTAATTTGAGTTGCTTGTGTCTAAAAGCAGCTCAGCCATAAAACACAACGGCACATAGGTATAGTTCTCAAGCAACTTTTGTAATTTTGACTGGTATATAAAAACCAAAAAGTTTAATAGCAACTATTAAGTGCTATCCAGAGAGTTTGAAGGCTGAAAGAGGCTGGAAGTAGAGAAGTTTTTTTTTTTTTTTTTTTTTTAACTAGCCTCTACTGTCTTTTAAAAATAAGCTTGTAGTCCCTGAGAGGAAATATTTTGAAAAGAAAGGGAATAGATTTTTCCCAGGCACCGCCAGGGCCCCAGTGGCCAGTGCTCCTATTACCAGGTTGCCTTGAGCCTTTCTGGAGTGCAGTGAAGATGACACAAAAGAGGAAGAGCTAAAACTCGTCGTTCCTGCGCTTGCTAATAATCAGGTACTAGAAAGAATAACCTTTATGGTTTGTTGTCGCTTCCTTCTTCAAAGACCACACGCCATCTCTCCGAGGTGCGCGTGCTCTGGATGGCTTCCCGGCGGCCCCCGGCTCCCGCTCCTCCATGGGTGGGAGAGGGTCGGCTCCTCCCGCCCCTCCCTGGTTTGGGCCCAGCGGGTCCCTGTTTTCTCTCGGCTGGCTGACCAGGCTACCGAACCTCATTAAATTCTCGGCAGTTCTTCTCAGCTGGTAGAAGCCAGAGTCTTTACATAGTTTGGGACTAAGGAGCGATTTGTAGACTTGAACGTTTATTTTTTCCGACTACTCATCTAGCCTATTAAAAAGTACAAGTTGAAAGGGATCACTGGGGAAAGATGCACAGTCATCTTTTGAAATAAGTACCTTCCTCCAGAAGCAAAATGCCATAACATTACGTGATATAACAAAGTACTTAGAGTCTGGAGTACCTTATTCCTTGCATGTAGACTTTTCAGTTTATTGAATTTAAGATCACAATGTCTACAGAAGTAGTAATGTTATTTCTTTTTCAGGCTTGTTTTGGTTACAGCATAGAGAATTGTGGAGTGTTAATTGTGTCATTTTGGTTATACAACTGCACCTCGAAGTTCAAATATACATCACATCAAGTAAAATGTTGCCTGAAATGGAGGAGCATGTGCTGATTACTTTGTCTGCAATGTAAAATTTTGTTAAGAATTACTGAGCCTTCAGATGAGCAATACATCTGCATCTAAATTTCTTTCCTGTTGCTGCTGAAATGGTATTATCTGGGTTGTGCATGTTTTCTCCTTACAACCATCACATTCATGATAACACTGCACTTTTTATAAACAATGTCTCCTAAATGCAGTACGTGAAGTTGCTTTTCTGCTGCTCCTGTTTCTAAGTTTTGGGGTTTTTTTCCTAGCTAGAAACAAAGTGAATAATTGCAAGTAATGCAGTATATACTGTGCATAACGTGCTGTAGTTGTAGCCGGTGGGAAATACTGGCTTCCAACAAAAAGGGTAACACGCTGGTGTCTGTTGGGTCAACTTCTGTTAGTGGCCGCAGGCGTTACAGAACCGCGGCGTGGTGGGGCGGGAAGGGCCCTCAGATCATCCGGTCCCACCCCCTGCTCGAGCAGGTGGCCCAGGGCTGTGTCCAGGCGGGTCTGAGTATCTCCAGAGCAGGAGACCCCACACCTCTGGGCAGCCTGTGCCGGGGCTCTGCCACCCTCGCAGCAAAGGGGCTTTTCCTCATGTTCAGACGGAACTTCCCG
>KL265866.1:18087-29502 GCA_000699545.1 Podiceps cristatus | reverse complement strand
GAGCGGGCGGGCCGTGCGTACGGGCGGGAGCCCGCAGTTCATTAGCCAGGGGAGGCTCCTACTTGTCTTTCCAGCACCAAGAAAGCAGCGTCAAGTACTACGTTTCCACTGGATACTTGGGTGTTTATCGGGCTCGAATCTCAGGGGGTCAGTGCCTGTTCAGGGGGTGTCTCTGTGATGGGTGGGTTTCACGTGCAGCGATCACTGGAGTGGGATCAAACCCAGGTAGACTGTGTTTCTTGCATGGTCTAAAGATCCGCTCTAACAGCCAGCCTTCCAGAATAATGTTCATAACTTCTCTTTCTACCCCAGTGATTTGGCCTTTTCTTTGAGCAGCTTCAGCATGCATATGGATCCAGTGTCTTCTCCCCGGGGAACGCCCAGAGTCTCCAGTGGTCCAGGAATCACCAGTCAGTTGGATACAGCCCTTACCTGACTGCAGAACAGCAGAGAGAAGGGTTGTAGATGCATAATGACAAATACTGTCAGGGACTCCCAGTTACAGCACCTCTCCAATGCAGTTACTGCCACAAAAGATGAGAAAAGGAGAGGTTCCACTCTGTAATTCTGCTCCTCCCTCTCCCTGTTCCCTTGGCACAAGACCTGATGTTGATCAGTGCGCCAATTTAACTTGTTAATTCAGCATAAAACTGCACTCAGAAGAAAAGTAATAGTTTTCAGCCCTTCATTTTGAATGAGCTTACTTTGTGATCAGAGCTGGCACTAAGGAGGACGTGGAGAGAGGATGAGAACAGGAGTTGTCATTTGTTAGCAGGGGGCAGTTGTATTTGATGCAGCTGTATTCTCTAACTATACCTGTAGACTTCAGAGCAAAAGAAACTGATTTGAGGGTGACAGCCTAATGTTTGTTGTTGGAAGTCACTTAGAGCAAGTCATTAATTTATTTTTGTTAGGAAAGAGACCTGTTTTCAGGAATAACAGCCAAACTGCACATAAAAGTATGCAGTAAACTAATCAAAACCAAACCACATGAAAGTCTTTAAGCTTGTCTCAAAAACATGTTCACCAGAATTTCCATCTGATGAAACCAAAGAGCCCTTCCAACGTGCGTGGTCAATTAAGTACACAGATCTTCAACAGAGATTTCAGCTGCTTGAGTTACTGTCCTTGGTTTTACAATCCCAAAGAATTTTGGATATTTTTGTTTTGTTTTTAATTGAACTTGAATGGAGACTAATAAACAGGTCTCTGAACTCTGTTCTTATATAAATGCCGTAAGAAATAAACCACAGAATTATACTGTCTCTTTCTTCTTTTAGCCCTGAATACTTTGCATTCTTGCCTCTATGATGGCCCAGGTTCAGCAAGGAGAGGCGAGGATCGGCTGTATTTCCGCAAGCCTAGCCAGTGTGGTATGCTGGTGGTTAGAATGATTACTTTGTAGATCCACTTCGAAGTACCGAGAAGGTTGAGGAGGCCATAGAGCCCAGATTTCAACATCTTTAGTTCCGTGTTCTGATTTTTCACACAACAGGTGAAGATCATGTCTTTAAGCTGCTGAGTTAAAAATCTTAATAAGTACTTAATAAGTCTTAATAAGAAAAAGACACAAGGGCCAGTCTTATGGAGGCACTTCCAAGCTCTGCAGTTTCATGACCTGTTTTCTTATTTCCTTTCCTGCCCTGCTGCCATGTTCTGAAAGTCAGCACTTTCAAGAGGGCCTGATTTCCCACTTTGTTAAAATTATCTCCAACTTTATTCTGAGGTATTGCTGTAGAGACCGCTGCTTTGTAAGAGGCAATAACTCAAAAGCATCTTTAGACTGAGAGAGACACAGTATTCCTGAGACTCACCAATCCCCGCGCTATCTTGGAAGGGGCCAGGCTGTTTCTCAGAAGGGGTTGCCTCTCACTGACATACACTGTGTTCCTGTAGACAGAATCTCTGGTGCTTTGTCAGTTCCTTTTACGGGGTCAAGGCAGCAAATACTCCGTAAGTATGATAGTGGTCATGGGATGGAAGTTTTGGGCACAACCTACCCAGAATTTGAAGAACATGGAGAAGAAGCAATGGTTTGTTAACACACTGGTTCACTCACGTATCCCATGATGATGCTTCGAAGCTTGCGGCATGTCACTGAAATACCTCTGCACAAAAGGAGACATTATATGTTTCCTTTGTAAGTGTGTATAATATGACAAGTAATGCCCAATGGCCTGTTGTGGAACAAGAACAATTATCGTTCCTCTGTTAGCATCTCTGCTGAGAAATCTGAATAAAGCATGTTTCTAGTCTTGTCTCCTTAAAGTGAAAATTTCCTTTGAAAGGACTAATTTTTTAAAAAGACCAGTTGATTTTAATTCTGGTCTCCTTTACTAAATGAAACTACTCACTGAAGGTAAGACTCTCAGAAAGTTTGAAAGTCAAATAGAGTTTTGATTGTCGGAAAAAATTGCTTTATTTTCAAAAGAGCTTCCTTCCTAGTGGTGAACTTGTAAGGACCCTGATATTGAGAAGATCCTAACCTCAGGAGACACAATGCCTTGTTTGCCGTGGTGAAGTTCACATGCTCGATTCAATTATTAATGTCATATTAAAATGCTTCATACCAGCATTGCCTTTCTTATGCCAGTAACACAATGTCCTTATATCTGCTCTTTTTTGTGACTTACTAATGACTAAAAATCTAATCTCATTACTTCTGAGGTCATGTAATTAATCTGTTATAAAGTGTTTTAATCTGCCTGCTTGTCACAGAAAACACAACCACAGCTCCCTCTTGGATGAAGATTATATTTCAGTTTCAGCTTCAGCCAAATACATTTTTCATTTGGAAACAGTGGCAGTGCTGAAGTCTTTGGTAACCTTGTAGTTGATGACTTTAATGTCCTGATGACTGCAATTCCAAATCTGTGAATAGTTCATATGTTTTGGTAAATAATGGCAATTGTGTTGAATACCTAAGTGGGAAATATGCAGGGCAGTGTTGCTCAATGCTTGCTGTTGATCTGTTTTTTTTTAACAAACCCTCTGAACTTATTGATGCAGGTAAAGGCAGATGGTGTCTCATACCTTTCATATGCTCACTTTACGCCCCTGGAAATGATGAGGTGTGACTCCAGCATGCCCGTGTGACGCAACCTTAGTTCTGTTCTCTGAAGCTGGGAATTGCCAGAGGTGTGATTCCACCAGGGCGACACAGTGGCTGAGAGGCGACCAACAGGTTCTGCTACAGCTCACACTCTCCAGGACATCTCCAGGATTTTGTCCCCTATAACCTTCATTCTGGTCACTCA
The DNA here is from genome assembly GCA_000699545.1 of Podiceps cristatus. Lineage (NCBI taxonomy): Eukaryota > Metazoa > Chordata > Aves > Podicipediformes > Podicipedidae > Podiceps > Podiceps cristatus. The sequence goes on along the minus strand of KL265866.1, from coordinate 26,245 downwards.
CAATCTTGCTGCAAGCCTCTGATGCATCACCTCCTTCACACTCTCCAGCTCTCATATCCTTCTTCATGGCCTTTGCGATGGATGGAGAAGGCACAGAGTAGTGTCCAGCAGTATTTCTGATCAATCGTGTATCTATCTGCTGAAGGTGGGAAGAAGAAAGAACTGAAAAAAAACACAGTCTTGAGCTGGATGGGGGCATGAGAGAAAGGCTGTCCAGCCAAGAAGACAGTCACCAGGAGGCGGAGTTGGGGAGGAGGTATAGGGGAGACGGTTTCCTTAGCTGCGCTCTTGTCACTTTTTTTTTCCCATGTGGTGGGTTGAGCTTGGCTGGATGCCAGGTGCCCAGAAGCCATTTTATATGTCTCCTCCTCAGCAGGACAGGGCAGGGAGAAAATAAGATGGAAAAAAACCTCATGAGTCAAGATACAGGCAGTTTAATAAAGCAAAAACAAAGGTCACACACAGAAGCAAAGGAAAACACAATTTTTTTTCTCTCCTCCCGTTCTGCAGGCCAGGCCCAGCCACTCCCCAGGAAGCAGGGCTTCAGTACGCGTGGCAGTTGCTCTGGAAGACAAACGTCGTAATAAGGAATGTCCCCCTCCTCCTCCTCCTCTCTCAGCTTTTCTCGCTGAGCAGGCGTCATATGGTACGGAACAGCCCTTTGGGCAGTCTGGGTCAGCTGTCCTGGCTGTGCCCCCTCCCAAGGTCGTGCCCACCCCCAGGCTACCGGGTGAGGGGGGGACGCTGGAGAGACGGCCCTGATGCTGTGGGAGCGCTGCTCAGCAGTGGCCAAAGCACCGGCGTGTTACCAACACCTTTCCAGCTACCAGTGCAAAGCACGGCCCTGCGAGGGCTGCAGCGGGGAAAATTAGCTCCATCTCAGCCAGACCCCATACATTCCAGTAAATACATTCCTGGACAGGAGAGCAGAGTTAGATAGAAATTTTCTCTTTCAAATGGAGCTGATAACAATGGGGAGGAATGGAAAGACGGAACAGAAGTTCTGATTCTTACAAGGCATGATTTAGGGCATACTTGTAATCTGTCCCCTGGAAACGTGGGCTTTTACCTTCTTCAGAACAGCTTATGTCTCTCCCATTAAGGAAGGCCTGGCACGAGTAACTCCAAACAAGCAAAATCATGTCATCTTTTCCTCCTTAAATCTTCCACTTTGCTCAGTCCTTCCTCTCTTCGTGGCTCAGCGTCCTCCTCTGATGAACACTGAGCGTCGGCCAAATTTAGAGTGTTGAGGTACGTTCAGAGCCAAAGTGCAGAGGCTGAAACAGCTGTCAACCACCAGCCATCTCCTCCTCCCTCTCCATCTTCCCCCACTCCTACGAGGGTTGCCAGCCCCATGTCAGAGAAGCTGAACAGATGATAAATCAACAGCTGAACAGCTGCAGCTTCCAGCCAGGCATGTTCATACACATAAAAATCTTTTTCTAGATGCCTACACAGAATAGCTGGATAGTAAATGGAGAAAGCGTGGGAGGCGGTTCACAAGCCATTCAGTTAGGCTTGCAGTCAGGGTGGCACCTTGGGGGAGAGACGTTACATGGACAGCCAGGTGTGATTCTTGCTTCACACTGCTGGACATGTGTCAGCGCTTCTTGCAGAACCCTGTCTTGGAGGCCTTTTGTCGCTGTGTACTAGAACAGGAGCAAGGCAAACATGTCACCTTGATATACCCATGTTCTATTTCCATTGATATATTTGGGGCTTTGGTAGGGATTACTTTCAAAATGCTGCTTTATTATGAATATTTATCTTGGCTTATTACACTTAACACAGAGGTTTTTTACAGTTTTCCATGACATAATACAAATAATTATTTACTTTTTCTGTTTCAAGGATGGTCTATGCGAGTTTTTAAATTGTTCCTGTGTTCTGTTTTGTTCTCTTCCTCATCTAGAGAAAGTTTGAAAGGATACCTTTTTGGAAGCATGCTTTTTTAACTCAGAGGTCAGGAATTTCTGCCTTTAAGTCTTGTCAGATTTCTTAAGAGATAATATACTTCCTAATTGTTATAACAAGAACAGAGAGTTTTAAGCATAATTTTAGGTGTAGAAAATAATCTGTGAGAGAGAGTGAAGTTTATGTTAAACATCTACAAAGCTCTTGAAAGTATTTTTCTGAGTGGGATCTGAAGAACTGTGTGAAATCAGGTGCTCTGTCTTCCTGTCCTGGTTAATGCAGAACCGTGCAAAGTGTAGCTTTTGTAAGAGGGGTCACTTGCCTTTGAAGCGGTGGTTGAGGGAACAAATTAAGGAGGCTCATGAAAGTTCATGGGACCAAGTTCCTGGAAGTGATCAGGATTCCTACCTTCATCATGTTTGCAATCTAGGAGGTCCCAGGGATCACCTTTAAGTTGTCGTTCTCCAGGCTGTTGTGTAGAGCACAGCTGAGGGCATACAGAACCTGCTGTGTGAATCGTGGCAAGCGGAAGGGATCCCAATTCACAGCATGGTTGCACATCTGGCTAGACCTTCTGCTACAAAAAGAATCTGTAAGTAAGGCATTCCTCCTAGGAACGATATTACAATAAAAATGTTTTCCTTCATTTCTGTTGAATATAAGTTATCTGCTGAGGAGAGCAAAATACTATTTAAAAAAACAGGATAAAAAAGTCATAAGACATACGAGACAAGCTGTGAGAGAACTGACGTAAAATTTGCTTAGTGAGGATGTGTCCTGGAGCCCTCATCTGCCGTGTTAACATGGCACCAGATAGGACACCAGCTGCTTCTATACTGAACCTGGAAGAATCATTTATGCAGAGCAGAATGACCACGGAAAGAATTAAAGAAAAGTTACATTGGGTGTCAGCCAAGACTATCATGGTGAAAGACATAACCCACTTTTATTAGCTCCCAAGCTAGATCAAAGCCATATTTGATCTTGTAGAGATTTCTAGAAGCTAATTTATCTTGTGTGGTCAGATGCCTGTGTGTTTTTCATTGGTTCGTTCTGAACACTGGTCCTCATCTATAGGCAGCACATGCACATACCTATACACATTCACTCTTTAAATAGAAACTGCACTCTTGCAATGCACCTCCCTCTCCTTAAGTATGTCTATGTTCTTCATCTCTACCTTCAAAGCTATTATTTTTAACTGTTCTTGAGCCACAACTAAATCACTTGGACATCTCGTGAAGGAGTTTTCTGGAAGAGAAACAGCTTGGTGCCAGTATAAAAGTGCTGACCCAGGCCGTATTCACATCGGGCCCATAGATAAGTGAGCAGAGAAGTACAGAAGATCAAAGGAGAGCAACATTTTTTGGCAGGGTTTTTAGGTAACATTAATGTGCAGCAGCTGTAGGATAGATTAGATAGGGACTGATAGGAAAGAATAGTACCATTTAGCAAGTCCTTTAGAATGAGGATAGGAAGAAGGATGGAAAAAAATGTGAGTCAGTAAGAGAGTGTGGCTGAACATTTAATCTGATGAAGAGAAAGACCTGGACTAGGAATAAGGAGAACAAAAGAGGTGGAGAGATGCAGGTGCTGGCCGGGGGCGGGGGTGTGTGTGTGTGTGTGTCAGGAAAACTGGCAGAGCACTGAGCCATCTGTCAGCACACACGTTTGCCATTTGCTCTTTGAAGGAGCTGAAGTCAAGGTCGGGGACCAGCAGAACAGTATTCAGATACCTCTCCCCAAGACTTTCTATCAATACTCCAATTTTCTTGCACCAAATCCTCCTGATCTCAGTACTGGAACCATATAGCACTTTACAACTTCTTCTGCCTCCCTTGAGACGTGATAAAAGCTTCACCATCAGTTCTTTCCAGTGCATGGACAGACTGTGGACAGAGATCAGATGGGACTTCTCCAGGACTTCTTCAGTTTGTCAGAACCATTTCATCTTGGGACCTTACGCACATGCAGTGGAACAGATGTGCCTTTGGGATCCTGAAGACTGTAGATGAACAGGACATACCTAATACCCCAAGGCCCCCTTGTGATGGCAGGGCCTGTATCTCCTGCCTGTGGGTACCGGCAGTAAACATGGTATCTATCAGTGTGGCAGTCTCCACTCCACCGCCATGTGAACTGAGTTAAGGAGTCTGTTCATAACATCAGTGTCCAATCTCAGCAAGCATCGGCTACACAGTAAGCCTATGCCTCTGAGCTCCTGGCCTGATGAGAACCCTATGGACGTGTAGGTAACATTGAGAAACAGCATTCATTTACTGTGGTGAGAGCAGAAAAGGCATGAGGAAGGAGTGAAATATCAGTGTTGAAACAGGTTAGGATTTCTGGCTGCCTGCAGATCTGTGCTTAGGTTGAGCTAGGAGAATAGCTGTTGCCCCTCCAGGCAGGTCATGGGCCACAGGGGGGACAGGCTGCCATTCCTGCCGCCACGTGCTGAGGTGAAGTGCCCATGTAACTTCATGAAGGGGCAGCTTCCTTTTTTACCCACACCTCAAAACCACCATTGGCTCAAGGAGTCCAGAAGGCTGGAAACAGCTCCTGATTCTTCCAGTGAGGCCACAGGGAAGCCTCGCAGGCTGGTGATCCTCTCTGCTGAGTCCTGGTGTCCAGACAGTTCACTGATGACTTTTGTGCTTCCCAGCTGAGTGAGAGGTCTGACTGGCCTGCAGCCAGGAGCCTGCCTTTGAACAGTCTGGCTTCCGGTACTACAACTCTAACTAGAAGCTGTTTGTTTGTTTGTCATAGTTGCTGCCAGGTGAAGCTTGCAATGGGATACTCTTTTCTTGCAGAGTCTCTGGCAGAACTCATGGTGTGATATTGACTGATGCCATGGAGCAGGTAGATGGAGCACTCGTTCTGCTCACAGAAACACAAAACTTTCTCAGCCGTCTTTTTTATTTGGTGTGGTGGCAAGGATGCATGGACCTTCTCGTTGGAAACAGGTTCATTTGGACACAAGACAGATGTGTTTGTGGCTATAGGGCTGCCTAGTGGGACCTGAAGAGCCTCTTTCCATCACCAGGCTGTAGCTGGTTTCACATTCAGAGTTGCCTGGTGATATCTATGAAGTTTGTCCCAGGTGTTTCCTCATGAGGTGGTGATAGACATGGTTCACGACACCTATTTCTGTTGGATGGAAATAATCTCTTGAGCATGTACTCAGAAGGTGACAGACATTAAGACAATGTAAACCTCAACCTTTTTAGGACTCTGCAAAATTTTCAGAACTCAGCTAAGCCATGTGGCTCCCAGTGCGTAGAGTTAAGATCTGTGCTGCCAGTGAGTCTTGCATGGTGGGAGAAAACTGTGGAACAAAATGCATTGAATGAACAGCTCTTCTGCAGTCTCTGCCTCTTATTTGCTCAGTTCTTCTATGAGTTAGGAGGAATTCAGTCAAACTGGCCATATAGACAACTCCACAGAAGTGATTCTGAACATATAACCATGCTACTGCCCTTTCCAGCTGCACACATAAATCACTTATGATTGAAAAGTGATTCTCTGATAGCTTTGTTGCCATTTTTTTAAATGCTTCTGATTCCTTCCCTTGTTGATGGTCTAGGTCATGCTGTCCAGAGGTGACCCTTTCTGACAGTAATACTCTTCTGGGATGCTGTGTCAGGGACTCAGCCAATTGCTACGTGATACCATCATCCTTCTCTGGTTCCTCCTTTGTATAGATTGGCCGGTCCCTCTAGTGGGAACTCTGTCTCAGAGTCTTGGACTGTATCTGTTAGGAGAGGAGAGCAAAAACTACGAGGATCTGTCTACGATGGCTGTCCTGAGGATGTAGAAGCTGCCTCTTTCACCTTTTGCCCTGTATTTCTTCCTGCTGTTTTCTTCTTTCTGCATCCTTGTGACAGGGAAATCCTTCCCCTGCCCTCAGTGTAATACCTTTCTTGTTGATGACAGGTTAAGGTGTATAATGTGCTACTTAGCCTGGCTGTAAGGATCCTATTGCCTAGTGCTGGCCTGGAAACGATCTGTCCTTACTAGCTATGGCTCTGGCATAGGGCTAAGAGACAGGGTGGAAGTGGTTTGACCTTGATTGTGCTGTTTATGGGATAGGACAGCTCTGCCTCAGCTTTCCGCACAGCTGCTAAGAACAATTTCTTGACATTTGTACTGCATGGTGTAATTCTTTGCTGGGCCTGATTCAAACTTTCTCATTCATTTTGAACTCTCTCATCTGGGCCACACGGAACCCAGCAAGAATTATAGACAAAATATTTTAGTCTTACAGAAATCACATCAGCAGTTACCCACAAGAAAGAAGAAACAGTCTGTGATGCCTCGGGGCAGACCTCATCAATCACCTGGGAAAGTTTTAAATCAGATCTGCTAGAACAAAATATTTACAGTATACATTAGGAAAGATAAAACCTTTTCTAGATCAAGTAGAGCTCTGGCTGAGTGCCCAGCCTTGCTGCCAAACAGCTGGCTTTGCTGTTGGAGCAGAAAGTAGAAAAAGGAAGTACGTTTCTCTGAAGGAACCTATACAGAGGCAAGAGACCTTGTTCCCACAGACCAAAATTACCTGGAGACTTCACTGATATCCATTCCAAATGCTTGCTGGAGAGCCTTTAAGAAAACTGATGTACTTAAAATGAAAGTCCATTCAAAGGCTGCCATTCAAAATGCCCATGGAGGCATACTGAAATATATGATGTTGTGGAAAACAATCTCTGTAATCAATAGATCAGAAATGATCTATTTATGCTAAATATTACGCTTAATCTATTAGTGTTTGGTTCTGAGGCCTAGTAAAACTGCAAGGATTATTTGAAGCATCCTACAGACTATTTTTATCTTTGGTTACTGATGTTAGTTTATATTAATTACTCTGCTTTAATACTTGAACATTTTCAAAATACTTTCAAGTCCTCCTGTTCCGATACAGCCACGATTTTTCAAAGAGGCAGCCAAAGAATGAAAGAGGAAACATATTTGCCCTTGCAAAACATTAAAATCTTGCAAATCCGCATTAGTGAGCTGGGCTTCTTTCTCACAGTACTTCCTCGGATGGCCCTTCACATATTAGCAAAATCCTGGTTCTGCATAGTGTCTGGTTCTTGGTCTTCTGCAGCAAACACAACACTCAGGGCAGGAGGGCATAGCTGGAAGCCTCTCGGACTGTTCCGAGAAATTCGGATAAAAAAGGATAGATCCCAACCCAATGCAGCAGCCAGCAGGACACTATAATAGCAGGTACCTGGCGTAGTTCCTGCTAGGTCACATTCGATAGGCTTTTGTTTAGTCTTGTCAGTGCTGCTCAGCATTTGAACCCTGATTCATGGATATGATCACACAGCTCTTTCTTTTCTGGTAGAAGTTTATATCTAAGTTTGTACTGGTTTTCCCTTTCAATAGCCCAAGAGAAACGGAGTGCTCCCTCCCAGAGCAGCTGGAACATGTGTCTTTGCTAGTGCTGCCTCTTCAGATCCAATGATCCATGTCCTCTCAGAAACTGGACAGGTAGACAGGCATTTCCAAAAAAAATAGGCTGCAAATATTAGGGAGCAGGGACAAACAACGTCACTGCGAGGCTCTTGCTAGCGCACTGGTAGTGCATCATCTCTGGAGAGGCTTTACACCAAATGTTGTACTAATCATTACATAGGTAGTCTTTCATCTCTGTGAACAAATAACCTATTGCTTCCACCATCCACTTGTACACAACAAAACATAATGTATTGGTTTTGCTTTCAAAGTAAACATGGTTCATGCAAGGTATCTACAAGTCATTGTTTTTTTTAAAGCTCAACTGCAAGTTGCAGTTGTGGAACTCTCTCAGCTGCAAACCTTGTTTTAGGCTTATCCCTTCAGTTGGCTTGCAACAGGAATTTCCACAATTGCTTGCTCACGTGTGTTTTTGTGTGGGCACATGGACACATACTTGCTGACAGATACGTTGCATCACTGCAAAAAGTAGTGCAATTTTACCCAGAGGTCTGTTTTTCTCACAAAACTGACTGATGTATGTGTGAAAGGCTGTCCCAACAAGTGCAACTGTTACTGGTAAAACTTTGTCACAGCCTGTTCTATGCTGCTTTCTCATAGTAAAATTATTCATTTATTGAAATTAACAAACAAACAGGTGTTTTTCCCAAACAGGCTGTAAAAACTGTGGTAGGCACTCAGGATTTCTTGCCTGCTGAAAAATTACAAATTTATATGACAAGTCATTTGTATGCTATCTTCATTCCTCAAAAAAACAATATGC
>KL265866.1:0-18056 GCA_000699545.1 Podiceps cristatus | reverse complement strand
TGCTGAACCACAATCAAAATAGTTGAAACAGCAGCTGCTACAGTTGTTCCAAATGAGAATTTCACTATGACTTAGCAGCAGAAGAGGAACTCAAACAAGTAGCCTCTGCTTCTATAAATCTTTGCTATAACCGCAAGTGTAGAACATCTCAGCTACGTACTTTGTTTTACACAATTAAGAATGTATCACTAGACAAATTTATCTTGTGACTTTTAGTAATTTCTTTTTTGAGTGCATCTTGTCAAGCTCACATATGCATCTAGGTTATTCTAATACAGCCTTACTATTACAGTCCTGAAGACCTCATTTGAGATAATGAAATCACTGGTACAAAATCCATGGTCAACCTCCACAAGTCATAGCAAAGATTACTAACAGAAACACAGAAGTATTCAAGAAAGACACGAGAAACCGTATTTTATTATAAGGAAATTTCTGGGAAAGATGTAGACAGTCCGAACAGAAGTGTTTATGTTAAAAATTGCTACAGATATTAAACCCAATAGCAAGCATACATGTTTTCTCCTTCTGGAATGGGCAGAACACAATTCATCTTCACACTACATATTTTCAAGAAAAATTTTTCCAGTATCAGATATTTTCTAACAGAAAAATTCTGTCAAAGCTGCTGAAAGGGGAAGGGAGCATGAGTGAAGTATGACAAATAAATGGGATATTGTTTAAACAAAAGGCAGTTCTAGCATTTGACTGAGGTGATCTCATGCTTTTCACTAATGTACCTGGGTCTTAAAATGCAAGAATTGTAGAATCATTTAGGTTGGAAAGACCCTTAAGATCAAGTTCAACCATTAACCTATCACTGCCAAGCCCACCACTAAACCATGTCCCTGAGCACCACATCTACACGTCTTGGTGACTCAACCGCCTCCCTGGGCAGCCTGTTCCAGTCCCAGGCAACCCTTTCAGTGAAGAAATGGTTCCTAACATCCAATCTAAACCTCCCCTGGCACAATTTGAGGCCACTTCCTCTTGTCCTATCACCTGTTACTTGGGAGGAGAGACCCACACCTACCTCTCTACAACCTCCTTTTGGGTAGTTGTAGAGAGGGATAAGGTCTCCCCTCAGCCTCCTTTTCTCCACAGTAAATAACTCGAGTTCCCTCAGCCACTCCTCATAGGACTTTTACTCTAATGAACTGCCTCAAATCAATTACTTAAGGAAGGTTCCAGCAGTATAATGAGAATATAAAACATAAACACACAAAGAATAAAACCTTCGTCCCTATTTCCCCCCCCCCTTTTTTTTAATAATCCAATTAACCAGAATTTCTAAATGCACTGACATTCATATCCCATAGACCTTAACTTTTCCTTTTCTATAACAAGGGAAAGAACATGTATAAGCTGTCAGAGCATCATGTTTCAGATCCCCATCCTGCTATAGGTAAACCATAAATTAACATTACATATGCAAACCAGCTAAACATTTGGTCAAGATAAATATTTAGCAGCATAGCACCAGAGCAAAACTGAGGCATCAGTACAAATTTTCTGTAAACAATGATAGACTACTGACTAGAGAGCTACAGCCCTTGAACATAAGGAGATACACTGAAAACCGAGCAGTTTCTCTTACTGTTTACTATTAAAAGAATCTTTGCCTTTTCATAAAAAGGCAGCGAATTAGAGACTAAAGTGCTGCAGCCAGATCTTTTCTACCAGTTGGTTGTCCCATTAGTGATTTTTTAACAAACATCCCTAAAAATATAAGATACTAATTCACCATAAACTATGTAAGCATTTAAACACTTAGAGTGGATAGTACCCTTTGAATCCTGTAAAGTCTTTTTTTTTTCTTTCCTCTAAGCCAGATTTTGATAGCTAGATAATTTAGATACCAAGATTTAAAAACATGTCACAGGGATGTGATAGGGTTTAGAAATACCTAGATGTATAAGACTAGGTTTCCAAAATTCTCTTCAGAATACACTTTAGATGATCCTATTGAACTTTTATTGTCCATTAACTCCACCCTAGCATTGAGGGGTAAATCATCCTCCCCGCCATCCTCTCCCTGGGGAACTTCATGACTGCACGTTCATCAAGACAGCTAGGATCAAATTTCAAATTAGAGTGTGATAACAAAAAAAGCAGGGGAAGCCTCAGACTTCCTGTAAAACACTAAGGAAAGATGTAAACACTAAAGAAATGATTCAACAATTTGAGAATTAAGTAATGACACTGGCATCAAAGGAATGGGTATTCCTATATTCTCCCAAAGCTGGACTTTTTGTATATTGGCTGAGAGCGGGATGGGTCACCTCAGTCCACGTTACGAGGAGCAACTGGCAATCCAAGGGCTTAGCTCTGCAGGACTCGCCATTTCTTCTCTCTCCTCCTTCCTTTGCCTATTTCAGTCAATAACGATAGAGGGTTTTTTACGCTTATGTACACCACTGAATAAATCCTTAATGCTAGCCAAGACTTCAGTGCAGTAAGTACTGTATAAACGTGGCAGGAAGGAGAGGAGAAAGAAACAAACGTTAAGTGGAAGTTTGGGTCACAAAGTCCGTTTTCACTGCCCATTTCCTGAATGTACTTTTTTTAAACTAACATACACAATTTTAAGTACAAAGTTCATCACATTTGATTACTACAGCAGTGTAAGTCACCAGCAAAGACAGAATTTTGAGGCTTAGACAAAGCTTACTGCAATACCATACTGGAAAACTCAGCATCTGGCAAAATTGTATTACTAAATTGTTTTGAAGCACATAACACAACATACACAGTGTAAACAGAAGACACTCATATGATTTTCATAGAATTCCAAAGTATATTAGCAGCAGTTTTGGGGGGTTTGTGAAGTTTTTTTTGTTTGATGATTATTATTTGGTTGTTGGTTTTGTTTTGGGGGATATTTTTTTTTTTTTTTTTTTTTTTTAGAATTTCTTAGATTTCTTTCCAGCAATTCTAAAAAAATTCTTTAATACCACAAGCGTGCAAAGGATGCAGATATACTTCAAACTCTAAAGTCAGTATGCTTGGGATCCCATCATGTTTTTGAAACCCTTCTAGAATCCTTCAGGAGAAAAATGTAGGGGTGTGAGAACTGACATTAATAAAACAAGCAGCACTAAAAGATTCCAGATCTAGATCCCTATCAACAGGAGAAGACATTCGAATTTTTTTTTAAACAGCACAGTAAGAGAATTTTGTGACTATCTTAAGGTTTTTTTATAAAGTTAGAAAACATTACACAGTTGTTAACAGTGCTAGACTAGCCTAATTATGCCAAATAAAGAATGCCTTCCAAAAATAGCATGAGAGAGAAAACACATACTGAATATTGAGATAGTTATTAAATTTGAGACATAGATGCCCATCTTAATCTATTATTTGGGAAAAGTAGAGCTATGACATTTTATGTAAATGGCATTAAGTATTATCTGTACAGTGTCCGTATCTGTGTAACAGGGCGAAGAGGAGGAATAACACTGCCTCTCACCTAACAAGGACTATATTCATTTAATGTCCTTGGTCTGCATCATCAGTTCTCCTGGAAATGCAGGTAGGGGGAAGAAAGGATTAGGAAGACAAGGAAAAAGTCATCTCATTTGTGTATGCAGGCAAGTAACAGGCAGAACACACCATCCAGATTGCTGTGAGGGTGACTGGGCTCACGGCACTATCCTCAGGACAGTGTGGCTGGATCAGGTGGAAACAGCAGAAGCCTGTATAGGCAGAAAAGAAAGCATCAGAAATCCTGTACAGTACTTTCCATGATGCGAATTCAGACACATTGCCTAATGTATTTATGATGGTGCTCCACTGCTGGAAAAGCTTTTCTGTTCCTTTTCACTATGCCCATAAGATTCCGGATTTTCATTAAGAGGAAAAGCAGTAACTAATAGCAGTACTGATGCAAAGGCTTTGTCACAGTGACAATCAGAATGTTGTTAACTAGCCAACACTGTAAAGTGTGAGCTGTTATAAATAGTGGCCACTTCAAAAACAGCATTAAAAGCACAGCTCAGTACACAAACGGGATCACAATTTTTCTGGACTTTGGGTAGTCTTCAAATTTCTCAAGGTACCACCTGAAAAACAAAGACAGAAATCTGATGAGTACTGAGTCTTCAAAACGCTGTTGAGGAAATGCAGTAATTGTATATTGCAGTCAATTTAATCCATATATTTTCTGGCTACAACCCAGAAAAATGCCTTTAGAACCTGCTCTGGATAGAAAACTGCCAATTACCACACTCATTCTAATGACATCTAATCACCAACTACAATGAAACAAAGTTACTGCTGCCAGCAATGGGAAATCAAACTAACAGATGTGGTGAGAGCAGCCAGGGAAAGAATAGCCTGTTGTTGTAAAATGTATGTTGTTATGCATCCTGAGTATTTGAATTTTTAAAGGGGGGTGTCAGGAACATTCAAGGGATAATATGTCAAGTTGTATAACAACTTCATGTGGAAGCAAGGGATACTTCATGTACTGGAATGACAGTCAGGCATTCCGACAGACAGAAATGTCTTCAGTTCCAGTCAGTATGGGGATAACCAAACCGAATGTGACAAACATTACACTAGTCTTACTGCTCATCCCCCTTGAAGACCATCACTATTTTCAAATCCAGACAATTTTAAAATAATAAATGCATAAAGCTACCAAATATCATTTGTCTAGTCACCTTATATAACAAATACATTTACTCTTATTTTCAAATATTTATTCTTCTGCTTATCTAAAATAAATAAATAAATAAGAAATTAACTTCATCTGGGCTTCTCAAAGATGCAGGTATTCATATTATCAATAGCTAATTGCAAGATCAAAGCTGGAATCAGCAAAGAACAAAACATGCAATGCACGATTACCTGCAGCTGTGGGATGCCAGCATTACACTATTTACCATTTTCAGTCATATATTCTAAGTTTATCAAACTAAAAAGACTACACCAAAATATTTCTTCACTTACATGGATTTGCTGGTTTTAGTTGTTTGGTTTTTTTTTTTTTTTTCTGTACCCCTCTTCCATTTTTATGCATTTTCCTTTACTGCCAATTACTTCCTTCAACAACCTTTTTCTTTTCCTAATACTATAAGTCAAGAGCTCTGTAAGAGTTTTGTCAAAGCTTAAGACAGACAAAAAACAACCATGGAATTTGAGCCTGAAGAACATAATATACAAGGAGAAGCTGAGGAACCTGGCATTGCTTAGTCTGGTAAGGAAGAGACTAAAGGGCGCTGTTGCTGCTACTACAGGTCCTGGAAGGGGAGTTATTTAAGAGAATGGAGCAAAACTATGAATGAAATGCAAACTCTTGCAGCTGGAATGTAGTAGTCTCATGCAAAAGTGAAGGCCAGAGACAGACTGGCTAGATAGCAGCTCTGCACCAAAGGACATGGACATCCTGGAGGACAAGTTGAATGTGAGTCAGCAATGATGAAGGCTATCTGCATACTGGCCTGCTTCAACAAGTATAGAGCCACCAGCTCAAAGGAAGTGCTTATTCTCCACTATTCAGCAGTTGATTGTCTGCATTTGCATTAATGCGTCCAATTTTCAGTTTCCAGGGTAACAGAGATGTCCAGAAACTGGAGAAGAATCCAGCAGATGATCATTAAGATGACTGCATAGCTGGAACATATGATACAAGAGGAAAGGTTGAGGGTACTAGGCTTGTTCAGCTTGGAAATGTTAAGAGGAAGATCTAATTGCAGTCTTCCACTACCTACAGCGATATTAGAGGGAAGACAGAGACATACCCTTCTTGGAGGCACACAGCAAGTGGACAAGTGGCAGGAGATAAAAGTTGCAACATGGAAAATTCCAACTGGACATAAGGAAAAACCCTCTTCCCCATGAGAATGAGAAAAGTGCAGTTCCAGTGCTTTGCCAGAGACATGATGAAACCTCCACCCTTGGAGACACTCAGAACTCAACTGGATGAGGTCCTGGGCAATCTGGTATAGCCTTGTGGTTAGCCCTGGTTAGAGCAGGTCACACCAGATGACTGGATTGGACATCCCTTGGATCCTCCTCCCAGTCTAAGCTATTCTATGAGTGCTTGGTAATATAAGGTGGTAGAACAAGGAGAGATCGTCACTGGCTTGGAAGGCTCGGGCTGTATAGTAGGAAAAGCTTGTTCACTGGGAGGGTAATACAGAACTGGGACACCCACAAACAAGGTGCAGGAAAAACTCAATTTCTGGAGGTTTTCAGAACTCCACTAGATACAGCCATGGCTGCCCTGACACTGTTAGCAATGGCATTTATTTTCAGCCTATTTCCTCCATAAATTCAAGTTTATTCCCTCTTACACCACTAAGTTTCAGCATGAGAATCAAAGCAGGAAGCTGAAAATAACCAAAATAAGATTAAGGTGCTCAAATTCTTTTAATATGCTATTCCTTAGAGAGTATTCTTTCAAGAAAGAAGGTTTCTCAAACTGATCCTTCTGTTAGCAGGAAAGTCATATTATGAATACAGTACATTAGCAGTCAGACTGTTTAGTTACAGAGCGGAGACTTTATTAAATATCATCTACCAGAATTGTTTTCATATTGTCTATACACTTCATTATAGACAACATGATATAGACTTGACTATAAAAGATGCCTGTAACAGAAGCCATAAGAGCGATTTTCAAGATTTTAATATTATAGAAACAAGTCTGAGCTGCAAGGGAAAGTATAGTATAAGTAGAGAATTTTCCCAAATGTGTCTATAATCTTTACAGGTCCAGGATGAACTATGTTCATTTAAAAGCTATTACTTTGGCCATCTCATTGCACATTGCCTGTGCTTATGCTCCTTACGCTTAGTACTATCCCTCTGAAACTCTGCAGTGCTTACTACTACTCAAAGAGTATTCTCTATCGTATTCTCCACTGCAGTAGCAAAGTCTTTCACAAGACTTGCTCTGCAACGTCCCTATGGGAGGCGGCATAACTTGTAGAATGGAAATGAAATGTGGCATCAAGACAACAGAAATTATAAGACACAAACACTTACTGGTGGTGTTGTTTTGCCCTTGAACCCAAGATGAAAAGCGTACACAACGCAAACGCAAGGCTTTCGATGGTGTAGCAGGCAAGGGCAAACCCAAACCATTCCAGGATCTCTCCAAAGAAGTTGGCTCCACTGACATATTCAAACATTCCGCCTAAAAGAAAGACAGAGTTATTTTAAAAGCACCTTAATCAAGGAGATGTCCAAGGCTATCTTTTACTGTAAGTCTAATAAGAGCTATATCACCAATGTCTACGTTTATGTAACTTTGAAAGCAGTAGAAGCAGTGTTTTTCAGTTCAAGTTGTACTATGAAGGATCATTTCTTGTTCTAAAACAGACCTTCTCCCACTCCATTTTTTCCTCTTTAAATCATGGACGAGAAGCAGATTTACCAGTATCAGAAGTGATTTCATGACTCTGTAAATAATTAATTAACAATGATAGCAAGCTGGCTCTTTGATCTAAAGCTTTTTTAAAATACGTAAAACTAGAAAATATGCTCACCTTTAAAAGTCATAGAAAATATTCCTAGGGTTAGTTAGCATACAAAGTTTAATTTCTTTAATCTAAGTACTTTAAGAAATTAAGTTATGAACAATATTATTATTATTATGAATTAAAGCTCCAAATTTATCCTCTAGCTTAAAATGTACTGCCCTTTTGTTCCCATCCCCCATCAGGTCCACTACTTCAGCCCTGGCACTCAGTGAAATAAGTAATTGGCAGTCTGCATTACATGTGTTTTACAGCCAATCATGCATAAACAGATAGTACTCACCTGCTGGGAATTTCATAAAAGAACTTTCACCCTAACTCCAAAGTTAGTGTACAATTTGATAACATCTCAGTATGCGCTTTACCAGTGGGACCAAACAAACACATATTTGCCAAGTGTAATAAAGGACATGTGCTGTCCTTGCTTTAATTATTTTGCTTTTGTGACTAAAGAGAGACAGATTTCTAACACTTAAATGGGATAAGCAATATCAAAAAGACCAACTCCTGATCATACAGCAAATAACATCTTATTTCTTTCAGAACTTTTTTGTACACTGAACATAGCACAGTATGTTCATATTCCTTTTTTACATGGGCACTTGGATTTAGATCTATTACAGATATGAAGCTATCTTCTTGGTGAAAAATAACCATCCTTTGTCTTACATATCTAGTTCTTCTAGTTTTATTAAAAATTCTCACTAAAAGCCAAGAGAGAGCAACAACTAAAGGAAAAACTCAGAGAAACAGCAGAATTCAGAGGTAACTTATTTTTCTACTCTCACGGAGTGCAATATACCTGAAAGATTCCAATGCTTCCAAAAGCATCTGTAAGAGTTAACACTTTAGTAGGCTACATAAGAAGTACTTTCATTTTCTCTATTTTCCCATGAAGGCCAGAATTTATAATGCCTAACTTCCTCTGGATTTCTGTCCTCTCTTCCCTGTATCTTCCCTTACCACAGTAGCTGTTGCTCTCCAATCACCTAAGATCCCTCCCTCTTCATACGTGGGACAACATAAGATGGGCCAGCCGCACACAGTTGCATAAGTAGCTGAGTACTTTCTGCCCATTCCCCTTACTGGGATGATAATTTAAGTCTTCTTTCTCCACCCATCTTCTGATTCTCATAAAAGTTGTGGAATGCTATGTTACATTTTTACCACTTTTTAAAAATACAGTCAAAGTTGGTCAAGAAATTCAAAGATTCACACAAGCCATGTAATAGAAATAGATCCCTTAGAAGAATTGGCTTAAGAGGAAAATAAATACTTTCCCACACTACGAAATCACTTCTTAAGGTACACAACAGGTTTCTATTTCCAGTTCCCTCTCTATCATAAATTACTATTTCCCCTAAAATACATTAACCTTTAGAAGGTTGTCTTTACACAAAATCATTTTAGGTTGGAAAGGACCTCCTGAGATCATCTAGTCCAACTGCCCCGAGCTCAAGCAGAGTCAGCTAGAGCAGGTTGTCCAGGACTATGACTAGTCAGGTTTTGAGTATCTCTACAGTTGGAGACTCCAAAACCTCTCTGAGTAACCTGTTCCTGTGTTTGACCATTCTCACAGCAAAAAATGTGTTCAGATGGAATTTCATGTGTTTTAATTTGTGCTCAGTGCCTCTCAGCCTGTCACTGGGTGCCACTAAGAAGAGCTTGGCTCCCTCTTCCTCATTCCCTCCCATCAGGTAGCTATAAGATCATCGATAAGATCCCCCTGAGCCTTCTCTTCTCCAGGCTGAACAATCCCAGCTCCCTCAGCCTCTCCTCATATGAGAGACGCTTCTTTTACTATATAAATTTCTGTAACATTTTTACTCACCTCTTGGTATCTTGTAACCAGTTTCTCCTGGTTTTCTCAGGTTTCTGAGAATATGATCAGAATGAATATTGATTGCCATGCCTGTCAACCACCCTATAAAACCTGAAGAGAAATATTTAAAATAGTATCTTTAATACACTGAGCTAAAGCGCTCGATCAGAAAACAAACAACAGTCATCTATCACATATTAGGCATATTATCTCAAAGCAGTAATCATGTACACAGTCTAAGCAAGTCTGGTGACATCTTGCACAATCCCAAACCCACACTGAGCTCTTCAGTCAACAGAGTTCACAGTAATCCATAGGTCTCTAGATAAGAATAGTACTGTAAGTATGAAGTTTATTCTTATGTTGCTAGATTTATATAAAAGTAAAGTATGCATGTGCACATATACAGATGTAATGTGTATATTTCCCTAACTTCCACATAGAAAATCAAATACAAATACATAAAAATTTTAAACACTGAAAGAATCAGCCATTCTCATTCCTGTCAAAAGGAGACATCTTGGTGTTGTCTCCCCCTTTTTTTATACTGCTAATATACCAGCGACTTCTTTGCAATAAAAGGAATAATAAAATTGTGAAGGAATTGTGCACTGCTTACTCTTCTCTTATGTCATTTGGCAAGATGGCTTAACCATTTATACCAGGTTTTCATGGAAACTGAGATTATTGTAGCATCCTGCATCCTTATGTCCTTAAATCTTGTTGCCATAATAACCCCCCCCAAAAAAAAAACCAAAACACATAAAACCAAACTAAATTCATACACAGAAGTATTCATAACTGAGGGCAGATGAACCTAACTATTATCATTTATACATTTACATCTTTCAGAAATCCTTAAAACAAAACGAAACCAAACCACAAGGAAACCTGAGCAACAGTCTTACTATCTTTATTTCTTTTTAACATCTTTCATTAAGAGGGAATGGATTTATGGCTCCTGGTTCATTTTTTGTTTACAGCATTGTACTGAGACATCTTTTGATTAAAAATGTATGGCTGCTCCAACCCCATACTGTCCTGGTTTTGGCTGGGACAGGATTAGTTTTGTCTCCAGCAGCTACCGTGTTTTGGATTTAGTGTGTAAAGAATGGTGACACTATGCTGCTGTTTGTTGCTGCTGAATGATGAACAACATTTTTCACTTTCCCAGGTTTCGCTAATGTGCAGGTACAAAAACCTGGGAGGGGTACAGCCAGAGCAGTTCATCCAAACTGGCCAAAGGGAGTATTCCATACCATAAATGGCATGCCTGGTGTAAGTGAGGGTCAGCCAGTGGGCCACTTCCCTTTTTGTTCCCTTCTTTTCCCTTTTCTCATTCATTCATCTGTCTGTTCCCTCACTCTCTCTCTTTGGAACTTGCTGTTCTGGGATGGCTGCGGGGGAATATCCCTGCTCCCTGGCTGCTGCTCGGATAGGCTGTATCAGTCATCAGGTGGTAAGAAATTGTGTATTGTTAGTTTTATATATTCTACTGTCCTTATATGTATACTACTATTGCATTATTCATATTTTTTAAAAATCTTTTTCTTTGCCATCCCAGTGAACTGTTTTTATCTCAACCCGTGAGTTTTCCTTTCTCTCTGATTCTCCTCCCCACCCCACCAAGGGATGCAGGGAGAGAGCAAGCAGCTGTGTAGTATTAAGTTACCAGCTGGGGTTAAACCACACCAGACCTTTTTTTTGTGCCCAATGTGGGGCTCAAGAGGGGCCCACCTAGCTTAGGAGAACATTAGATTGAGGGTCCAGGGTTCAAGCCCTCTATCAGGCTAAGAGGGTTGAGATAACAACAGATTTGACCAGAGTGTGTTATAAGCATCCATTATATTAGTTTAATTGTCACTGGTCACAATGTTGTTTTATTTACTCTTAGAGGTGTTCTTAAAGTTGTGTTATATAGCACCCTATTTGCCATGTGTGCTGTTCACCACAATTTATATGCAGTTTTTCAGTTCTAGTCCTTGTACTAGCAGTATGGCTTTGCTGTGCTATGTGGCACTGGCTTGTGAAGTGGTAAGATCATTAGTTCTGAAACCATTTTATTACCTGTATTCATATTGATTGTGGGGGGGTGACACACAGAGTGGAACGGCAGCAGCAGTTACAGCTCTGGAGCAATCTGATGGGGACTACCAGTAATTATACTTATTTTCCTCCGGAGGGTCACCAGGGGGAAACATATTCCTTTGCTTTCCCTTTCCCCTCCTGGGTAAAAATGCCTTCCTCTGCTCTCCCGCTCCTCTCCTGGTTAGTTACAGGAGCTTATGAGAATTTCAAAGACCTTTAGGATACTCAGATCAGCTTGCTATTCCTATCAGTAGGAATTAATTTGTGTCTATTTTTGCTGCATAAGGTCAGAAATTGGTGCAGATATAGGTGCAGGGCCGCCCCAGTTCCCTGCTACAGCCTCCATGACCACCTGTGGAAATCCAATATACCAGACCAACATAGAAATTTGTACATGGTGCACCATTGTTGTATGCCAACTCCTTGGTAACAATGGGTTAGAAAGACAAGGCGCTACCTCAACCCTAGAGGCAAGGGTACATGAGTTGAAAAGGCAAAAAAAAAAAAAAAAAAAATCACAAATGGGGGTTCTTCCAGGAAAAGTGCTGCTCCAGTCTCCAGTGGGTAGTTCCCCAGACAGGGTAGATGGACTTCGGATTTGTACTTACAAGAAGTGAGTAACAAGGATAAGATTTGACCCCATGCTTCCCACACAAATCCATTTGTTGATAGGGGGTATTATCAGAATTAGTCTCGCACTTTAATAGTCGTATATGGCCAGTGCAGAAATCAAAGAATGGAGATTAACAGTGGACAATTGTGGCCTGAACAAAGTCACACCACCACCGAGTGCTGCCGTGCCAGACATATTGGAACTTCAGTACGAACTGGAGTCAAAGGCAGCCAAGTGGTATGCTACCATTGATATTGCTAATGCGTTTTTCTCCATTCCTTTGGCAGCAGAGTGCAGGCCACAGTTTGCCTTCACTTGGAGGGGCATCCAATACACCTGGAATTGACTGCCCCAGGGGTGGAAACACAGCCCCACCATCTGCCACGGACTGTGCTAGAAAAGGGTGAAGCTCCAGAACACCTGCAGTACATTGATGACATCGTGTGGGGTAAACACAGCAGCAGAAGTTTTTGAGAAAGGAGGGAAAATAATCCAAATCCTTCTGAGAGACAATTTTGCCATAAAACAGGGTAAGGTCAAAGGACCTGCACAGGGAATCCAGTTTCAATGAATAAAATGGCAAGATGGAAGTCATCAGATCCCAATGGATGTGATCAACAAAACAGCTATGTCTCCACCAACTAACAAAAAAGGAAACCCAAGCTTTCTTAGGTGTGGTGGGTTTCTGGAGAATGCATGCATATTCCAAATTACAAGTCTGATTGTAAGCCCTCTCTATCAAGTGACCTAAGAGAAGAATGATTTCAAATGGGGTCCTGAGCAATGACAAGCCTTTGAACAAATTAAACAGGTGATAGTTCATGCAATAGCCCTTGAGCCAGTCCAGGCACAGAAAGAGGTAAAAAATGTGTTTTACACCTCAGCTGGGGAGAGTGGCCCTACCTGGAGCCTCTGGCAGAAAGCACCAGGGGAGACTCAAGATCGACCCCTGGTGTTTTGGAGCCATGGATATAGGGGATCTGAGGCCTGCTACACACCAACTGAAAGATATATTGGCAGCATATGGGGGGGTTGAACTGGTTCAGAGAGGAGGTGGTTGGTACCGAAGCACAGCTCCTCCTGGCACCCCGACTGCTGGTGCTGGGCTGGGTGTTCAAAGGGAGGGTCCCCTCTACACATCGTGCAACTGACACCACATGGAGTAAGTGGGTCACACTGATCACACAGCAGGCTTGAATAGGAAACCCCAGTAACCCAGGAATCTTGGAAGTGATCATGGACTGGCCAGAAGGCAAAAACTTCAGAATGTCACTGGAGGAGGTGATGCATGCTGAAGAGGACCCACTGTATAATAAATTGCCAGAAAATGAGAAGCAATATGCCCTGTTCACTGATGGGTCCTGTCGTATTGTAGGAAAATATCGAAGGTGGAAAGCTGCAATGTGGAGTCCTAGATGACAAGCAGCAGAAGCCATTGAAGGACAAGGTGAATCAAGTCAGTTTGCAGAGGTGAAAGCCATCCAGCTGGCTTTAGATAGAGCACTGGCCACTTTTCTTGTTCAGCAATATATCTGTACTGACTCATGGACAGTGGCAAATGCCCTGTGGGAGTGGCTACAGCAATGGAAGCAGAGCAACTGGCAGCCCAGAAGCAACCCCACCTGGGCTGCCAAATCGTGGCAAGATATTGCTGCCCGGCTAGAGAACCTGGTTGTAAAAGTATACCATGTAGATGTTCATGTACCCAAAAGTCCAGCCACTGGGGAACATCAAAACAACCAGCAGCTGGCTGCCAAGATTGAAGTGGCTCAAGTGGATCTAGACTGGCAATGTAAGGGTGAATTATTCCTAGCTCAGTGGGCCCATGACACCTCAGGCTATCAAGGAAGAGCTGCAACATACAGATGGACTCATGATCAAGGGGTGGACTTGACCACGGACACTATTGCACAGGTTATCCATGAGTGTGAAACATGTGCTGCAACCAAGCAGGCCAAGCAATTAAAGCCTCTCTGGTATGGAGGACAATGGCGAAATATATATATACATATATATAGGAAGGCCTGGCAGATTGATTACATCACACTCTCACAGACCCATGAAGGCAAGCACTATGAGGTTACAATGGTGGAAGTAACCACTGGATGACTGGAAATGTGCCCTACGCCACCACCCGGAACACTATCCTGGGCCTTGAGAACCACATCTTAGGGCGGCATAGCACCCCAGAAAGAACTGAGTCAGACAATGGGATGCATTTCTGAAACAGCTTCAGAGACACCTGGGCCAAAGAGCACAGCATTGAGTGGGTGTATCAAATCCCCTATCATGCACCAGCCTCCAGGAAAATCAAACAGTACAATAGATTGTTTAAAAACTACACTGAAAGCAATGGGTGGTGGAACCTTCAAAAACTGGGATAAATATTTATCAAAAGCCACCTTTTTAGTCAGCACTAGGGGATCCACCAATTGACATGGCCCTGCCCAGTAAAAACCAAATCAATGAAGAACAAACTCTGATGAAACCAAAAGTGCAGTTGTGATGGAATCAGAACCAACTTCAACAACTGGCACACAGTTGAGATCGACTTCTTCAGCCTGCTGACTGTGGGCGGGATACACTGGCAGATGTACATATAAGCTCCAGATGCAGCATGCAACAACCCAACACCGCACACCATCTCTCCTTCCCTGAAAGACTGCTAAGACAGATGGAACCCAAAGTCATGGACTAAACAAACTTGATAGACACCAGTGGGGTGTGGAGGGAGTGAGCAAGCAGCTGTGTGGTATTCGGTTACTACCTGGGAATAAACAACAACGTGTACTAAACTAGGACACCGGAAACAAAGTCTGTGTTGCATCAGAGTCTTCAACCGTTTTGATCAATGGGTCTTTTAATCAGCTTTTTGTTGGATCCAAGTTTAAGGAGACTGGAATTTCAAAAGTACCAAGAGAATTTCAAGTATATCCAAGTGTCTAGTGCCCACTGAAGTCATTCCCTTGTACCTCAATTTCTCCATTTTTAGAGCACAAGCAGTACTGCCTTCTAATCTTGTCAAGAGAACCTATTTCCATTTAAATTTCTTCAATCTTATAGTCATGACAGCATTTAGCACAGTGGTCCACTACTGTCTTCCACAATAACAGTGCAATAAAGATAGAAGCTTCTTATTCTTGCTGTACAAGGCTTGAGAAATCTGGGAGAAACACTAACTTGCTCTGGCTCAAAAATAACAGCAAGAACAGTACTGGGTCAGATCAAGGATCCACACAGACCAGTATTCTGCTTTTGACTGACAAAGCAAACTATTCTGGTTTATCTTCAGATCAAAAGAGATCTTTCTGTAAAGATTCACTTGATTTTTTTTTTTTTTGACAGTAGGCAAAAGTAGATGCCTAGGAAACAAACAATAGGGCAAAACCAATACTTTGTCACTAAACATCTTAGCCTTTTAATCATATGCATGGCCTCAAGTGGAAATGTAACCTCACTTCCTCATAGGAGTGAAAGATCAACCCCTCCACCCCCTTCCTTGCGGCCGTGTTTTGTTCTTTGACAAAGCCCACTCCAATTACAAGGGTGAGTGGGTTGGTACGTGTGTGTATACGCATGTGTAAATATCCTAACACCAAGGACTTTTGGCATTAGAAGTGGTATCTTGGTATTTAGCAGCTATCCTTACTGTATTTTTACTCCATGAATCGGTTCACTTTTGTTTGACTGCATGCAAACCTTTATTACCTACAACATCAAGAAACAATGTATTTCAGTTTAATCTACATATTATGTAGAAAATCAGCTTTGTTTGTTCTAAATCTGTATGCTGCTGGATCCATTTAAAGGCCCAAGTTCCTATACTGAAAAATACATAGCAACAAAGTAAATATGGGTCAAAGAATAAAGATGACCATCAGCTCATCTAGCACTGACACTGTGGGAAGAAGTGTCAGTTCACAGTTATAAAATAAAAAAGGTTAAAATGCTTCCAGCTACAGCAAACAAGACAATTAACTATGAGAAAAGTTATGAGATCAAAGATACTATAAAATTATAATTAAAAAAAGCTGTGAAGACAAAGGAAAGCTACACCTAATGCTCTCATAACATGTTTTAACTCACCTGTAATGAAACGTGGATCTTCTAACCAGCCTGAAGGGTATTTTGCATAGTTGATTAAGCTTCGGCCTTGCAAATACCCATTGTAAATACAGAACAGAAGTGCTAGCACAAAAGTGAAAAATGGTGTTGGTTTTCCTTCTCGGATCAGAAGGGGAAACACGAGTGCCCTACAGTGAACAAGAAAAGAAAAACTGTTGCATTAACAAACAGAAAAGATACTTTTGATGTCCAAAACTGTAATCCATAGTCCATGTTATTCTGCTTTTCAAATTCTCAGCTGAGTCTTTGATCCCAGTTCAGAAGGATGGTTACACCTGCTTTAACACCTAAACATTAATTTTGTTGGCTAATCAGAATTACAAGATCAGCCCTCTCTCCCCTTCTGACAGGAATTTTCTATCCAAGGTAATTGCTTTGACCGGAGCAGTAAAGGCAACTGACATTAAGCACACCACATTTTTGTCCTCCTTTGTTTGTAAATCCTCAGTGAAAATTTTTTTGAAACAAGCAAGGTCTCACAATCCCTACACCAAATCCACCAGCATTTCCAGAGGGTGAAAGTCAATCCCCTTGAAATTAATCTAATTGAGTGCCGTTTTTTCCTTGTCCCAGAAGTCACTTAAAAACATTAATTGCTTTGCCTTGACAATCTTGAGCTACCCTATGAAACCTGTTAAAGGCGTGACAAATCCACAACTGCCATCCCATTTGGGAAAGGAATCTTGAGTGCTTTTTCTGGGAGGATTACGTGAGTAAACAAACAAGCTCCAAACAAGAAAAACAGGTAAATGTTTTTGTGCTCTTCCCCATGTAACACGCTAAGCCTCAATCGCTTACCAATTTAATTACAATCTATAATGATAATAGGAGCGGGATTATTGAAACCTGAGCATTCGTCATGTGTTTTGCACCTATCCAAGAACTTCTGCTTCAAAGGAGCCTTTCCAGAGGAAGCAAAACCGTAACAGCTTTCAAGAAAGTGTAACAAATCCATTAACATGATTATTTAAAGCCCGCTACATTGCAACAAATGGAACTGGATAACAGAGGTCTCTTCCAGTCTGCCTTCACCTATAGAACAGTCCCCCAGTCCAGCAACAGCAATAAGGAACTGGAAAAAGGAAACTGCAGTACAGCTCAGCTTTCTGTACAAACCTTTGCTTTGTGTTTCTGGCTTTTCCCAGACATCAAGGATGAGTTAAGATCCCATGCCGAAGCATGGGAACCCTCTTTACTCTTAAGAATGGTAAAAGAAGGAGTAAAGACACGCCTGCGTTTGCCAAGCTCGTCAGCCACCAGGCCAACCATGCGTTGCATTTCTCTGGACTGTGAGGATGTGCAATACTTTCGGTCAAAAGCAACAGATCCTTGGAATAAGCACTGGAAAACAGCTGTGTATCAGCCGCACACTTGACTTAAGATTAGCCTGACAAATCTATCTCTGCTGTATCAGTATGGTGGCAAAATTACTTGTGGAGTGTTACCAGTAACTATTGTCAAAGACTTGAAGGAAATAGCAAAATCTCATCTGAGCTCCAGCTAAGCTGCCTTCTCCCGAGTAGTTTTATGCAATACCCAAATACCATTGCCTACATGGCAAGATGGGGCACTGAGCCTCAGCTTTACCAGCAATTTAATGAGTCACTGGATATCCTGAGCTGGAAGGAACACGCAAGGAGCATCAAGTCTAACTCCTGAAGTGAACACTACGTTGAAAAACATAATTGGAAAATAACTACTGTTTCGCAATATTAAAATTACGTTATATCAGCACCCAGAGCTGAGCTTCCCTTGTCGGAACACTGTTTCCTTAAGACTACCCGGTCAAGCCCCTGCTGAGACAGGGTCGGCACAGGGGCTGCAGCTACCGCTACCGCTCACAGACGGCAGAGCGGGCTGGGAGACCCAACGTTCCGGCGTGACGCCGCTCCGGAAAGGCCCCACAGCCCCCCACCGCCCC
>KL265865.1:3552-14779 GCA_000699545.1 Podiceps cristatus | reverse complement strand
ATAATAATGTGTGTGATAACTATTAGAGAGAATTTTGCACAAAAAACTTAGTACTTTTAAAGAACACAGAAACTGAAATTATATTGTTCTAACATGAAAATGAGAGTAATATAAGTAGATATAAATTATATATGTAAAATGCTTCTATGCTCCTAAGACTATAGAAAATCCAATTGTTTAATTTTTCAGCAGAGCAAAAAGCAGCAGAGGACTTATGATTTTACCTAGTTTGCTACCTGTCACCCTTTCCTCATGAGAAGGGTAACACTAATTCTCTCTGCTACTCTCTGTTGTCACCAGTGACTCTTTCCACCAAAGGAAAGACAACAACTTGGACAAAGTTATGTACATTTTGCTGGCCAGGAAAAGAAGCTGTCCCTTAGACACTGCCAGAAAAACAAACAAACAAACAAAAAACCTGCAACACCCCAAGCCATATAAATTGCATTCCCTTTGTTTTTTCCTTCAGTGAAGGCACAGATGTGGGTCTCTCCTCCAGGCTGGCACAAATTTTCATTAAGATTATGGAGACTTAATTGTCTTTGAAATGTCATTATGTCTTATTAAATACATTTTTGATTTGCCTAGATTCTATCACAAGCTACCAAGGGAGATCTACAGACAAAATGGATAGACACACTATGGTATTGGATAGGCCCACTATTCCTACAAACCGTGCTAAAAGTTCATTTTAATTTTAAAATGAGTAAATAAGCATCTATTAATGAAGTTTGTGCTAAAACTGTGTTTTTAACTTAGGGAGCATCATTAGTCTGTCAGGAAATAATTATTTATTATGCAGAGCAGTTCCAACCGAAGTCAGACCATTCAACAATTTTGCCAGTGATGCAACAGAGCCCTTGGCAAAGCTTCTGGAAACTTATGTCAGGCAGGCTTCCAAGTCTGTGTGGGTTTTGGCCTGCTCCTCTCCTTTGCTCTTTTGGCAGGAAAGCCTTGCAGGGCTGCTCTCAGGTCCCCACACTAGAGTCTGTCATTGCTGAAGCAGCATATTTGCACAACAGCCATGAAACTTTGTTTCCATTACCTTTTTTAAAATAACCTACCTTTCTTCCTTTCTTCCTTTCTTCCTTTCTTCCTTTCTTCCTTTCTTCCTTTCTTTCTTCCATTCTTCCATTCTTCCTTTCTTCCTTTCTTCCTTTCTTTCTTCCATTCTTCCTTTCTACGTTTCTTCCTTTCTTCCTTTCTTCCTTTCTTTCCAAGAACAAATGCAGGCTACGCAGAGAATGGATCAAGAGTACCTCTGAAGAGAAGGACTTGGGGGTGGTGGTGGATGAGAAGCTTAATAAGAGCCAGCAATGTGCAGTCCCAGCACAGAAGACCAACCATATCCTGGGCTGCATCCGAAGAAGCATAATCATCAGGTCGAGGGAGGTGATTCTGCCTCTCTGCTCTGCTCTGGTGAGACCCCACCTGGAGTCCTGCATCCAGCTCTGGGGCTCCAACACAAAAAGGACATGGATGTGTTGGAGCAGGTCCAGAGGAGGGCCACAAAGATAATCAGAGGGCTAGAGCACCTCTGCTATGAAGACAGGCAGAGAGTTGGGGCTGTTCAGCCTGGAGAAAGGAAGGCTCCAAGGTGACCTTACAGCAACCTACCAGTGCCTGAAGGGGCCTACAGAAAGGATGGAGAGGGGCTTTTTGCAAGGGTGTGTAGTGAAAGGACAAGGGGGAATGGTTTTAAACCAAAGCAGGGCAGATTTAGGTTAGATATTAGGAAGAAATTCTTCAGAATGCGGGTGGTGAGGCACTGGAACAGATTGCCCAGAGAAGCTGTGGATGCCCAGCACTGAAGCATTTTTATTTCATCTGAACCTTTTTACTTAATAGTTTTTTTCCTGACCATCATGTAATTTAATTTATTTTATACCAATACAACATAATCATATTTCACCAATTTTACATCAGGCTGTGTAAAAAGACTGTCATTTTCATCCCTCACCTGATCCTACCCCCTGACTATCTGCATTTTTTTTGCATAAAGCCAAATTCAAAATATATTTACTAGACTGGAATATCTGTATTTATCAAATTATACAACCCAGTTATAATTATGGCAATATTTACTAGTTGAATTATACCTCTAATTCTGATAATTATTATTCAGTCTTCACTACATCAAAGGTATATAAAATATATGACATGTTTGATTGATTCTATGTACTTCAGAATATGGTTTTCCTGATGAAACTGAGTAATAATTAAACAGGAATAAGCTGAGCAACACTGCCTGAAAAAGTTTGTAAATTGGCAGAGTAGAGATTTATGATTCCCACACACATTGCAGATCACTGAAGTAAGATAGATGAATATCAAAAATGTCATGCTGTCAGCACTTGACATGTCAAGCCAGAAGAATATCAAACTCTGAAAAGTGTAATGCACTTTAGGGGCTAAGTTATGGTTCATAAAATTGGGGAAAAAATCCATAAAGACAATCACTTTCAAAATCCAAGCACTGTTAAAGGAGATATACTCTGTCTTAATGCTAGAAGTGTTCTGCCTTACCTCTTATTATATTCACAAGCTTGAATTGGGCAAATCTACAAAAATGATCCGAGGGCTGGAGCACCTCTCCTATGAGGACAGGCTGAGAGAGTTGGGCTTGTTCAGCCTGGAGAAGAGAAGGCTGCGGGGAGACCTGATTGTGGCCTTTCAGTACTTAAAGGGGGCCTATAGGAAAGAGGAGGAGAATCTGTTCAGTAGGGACAATGGTGACAGGACAAGGGGTAATGGTTTCAAGCTGAAACAGGGTAGGTTTAGATTAGATGTAAGGAGAAAATTCTTTACAATGAGGGTGGTGAAGCACTGGAACGGGTTGCCCAGAGAGGTGGTGGATGCCCCATCCCTGGAAACATTCAAGCCCAGGTTGGACGGGGCTCTGAGCAACCTGATCTGGGGAATGGTGTCCCTGCTCACTGCAGGGGGTTGGACTAGATGGGCTCTGGGGGTCCCATCCAACCCAAAACATTCTATGGTTCTATGATTCTATGAAATCTAAGAAGACAAAACCCATGGATGTCATTGATACTCGTATGAATGACTGTTATTGATACAATAGGGATAAATAACTTGTACTTTAAACAAACAAACAAACAAAGCCCATTCACTTGTAACTTCTTGTAAGGCTTTATTTGTGGTGTAAGCTACAAAATGATTTTTTCCCACCTATTTTCTTCCCTTTTTTTCTAAAAGATTTAACTGATTACATATATTCATAATTTCTTCTGTTTTTTTCTTTTTTCAGTAATGAGCACTTTCTTTGTCTTTGGACACATAGAATGGAAACTTAATATTTGTGAAGGTGTCATTTGTGAAGGTGTGTGCAAGAGGTGAGGCTGCTTCTGCTCCCTGCCCCACTTCCAACCAGTGTTGAAGCTGAAGATATATTCCCAATAGGCACACACACAGAGCATACATATACACCACATACGCACAGGACCGGCCACACAGTAACGCAAGCAAACACAGATAGCACTCACATGAACACAAACAGCACCAGCAGCCTCAACTTTCTCCCCTCTCTGGCTGAGCAGAATGGAGATCCACCCATGGGAATATGTATACATACTTGTCCAGTGTGGACCCCTCCAGCACACTTTCTCACCCAAAGCTGTCCAGGACTCCCCTGGGACCCAATAGGCAGCTCCCCTGTGGCCTTGCCCTTGGAGATATACCTAGCTCCTAGGTCACCTTACCAACCAGCTTCACCAGCTGTCATACCCTCACTCACTCCATTCATAGGCACCACAGAAACACGGGCCCTCCACCCAATAGTCTGATTCCAGGTGCTGGCACTCAGATCCCCATAAACACACATGCACACAGAACAGATGTCCCTCAACCGGGAGAAGAGTTATAAGGGAATTTCATAAGAAGATAGGACAGAGCGTGCTATCAGGTGCAGGGCATGGCCAGACAAGCATATCAACCAGGCAACAAATTACATGTGACCAGATGCTTTTGTCCCTTTACTCCCCTATTTTCTCCTACTTGCCCCTTCACAAATCACCTAAGTCCAACCCTTTTCCTACTTTTGGTTCTCCCTCTAAACTTCCCATAATAAAACTTACGCAATCCCAAAGTGTTCTTCCCTTGCACGCTGTCTCCCAGGCAGTCAGCAACCCCCCTCAGTCCAAAAGGTGGCTCTAGTATTCACTTATCTTGGTGGGTTTCAGGTGTGACACTGGAGCTGAGGGTGTCCTAGGACAGCCCTGGAAGGGTCCGGATAAGGGTTCCTCTCTGAGTTTCTGTCTGCCTATGGAAATCTGGGTTCCCATCTGCTTTTGGGCCTCTGTACTCCTCTGGCCTTGTGGAGAAGCACCTTTAATTGGCTGATGGGCTTTCGATAGACCTGGGAGAAGCTGGGACAGAGTACTATATCTGATCTCCCACCTGCCACTTTCTGTGCTACTTAATGGGCATGCAGATGAGCTTTTGTCACATAACCTAACAGTAAAATATTTTCCACAAACAGAGCTGGGCTGCAGTAATGCCTGTAAAGACACTAGCAACAAAATTCTGCTTATTTCATCTGGCAGTAGAACATGACAGATGAAAAAAATCACTGTTGACATTTTCAGTACTGAACAATTTCCTTTATTTTGACCTATCACTCCTAAAAAGACACATGGTCTATATGTAGCTTTTTGCTTTGAAAATTTATAAACATTTACACGTTAGCACACATATGCTTATTTATGCATACACATATATTTTCACTGATACATATGAATCAGTGTAATCAGGCCCTGGAAGAACTGTAACTGCTTTCACCGGTCGGTGTCACTTTTATGTCTTTCACTTATTTCAAAGCTGTTTGACTTAGTATTTTGGCTTTGCCAGAGAGCTGGAATAGTGAGGGACTTGCTCTTTAGCATATGATGATTACGATACCATCTAAGAGATCCAGGTGACAGTGCAGACCTCTGTGTTCTAGATATCTGTGTTCAAGACAGTTGCACCAGTTATCTTTGTAATCAATAATCAAATAGTGACAAATATGCATTTGTGGAATTCAGTGCATCTCTTCCTACAGTAGACAATTGAGCTAGTGGAAATGAGTCTTATTCAATGCCAACATATATCAGAGGGGGGAAAATGATGACTTTTTATAAGTTTTCATTTTCCTTTTTTCCTCAACAAACTACAAAACACAAATCAATTGCTTTCCTCATTTTAATATATATTTTTAAATTTATACAACACCTTTTTGAAATGTTGCATCAGATTTCCATACTCATCCTTAAAATCTTACTACATTTTCTGTACTATTTCCATGATCTGCATAATATTCACTGGTCACTTGTTCAATCAGTCTTTAATGCTTCAATTTTCCCAATCAGCACTGCAATATACAGTTAAATATTTGAAGCTTCAAAACCTTTGTTATCCTGGTTCTGATTGTAATATTGATAGACAAACTGTAATGTGAAAATGGAAACCTTGATAAATATGTCACATAGTCTTAGAATACTGTAAGAACATCTATGTCTATCTAATTCTACTGGAAAACATCTTAGAAGTATCAAGAAAACATCTTGATAATTGCTCTTTTCCATTTATGTTTCTTTGCAGTTTTTTTCTTTTATTCCTGTCATATTCAATATTCTAGATTTGTCAGCTTGTTTCAGTTAAATTATATTTATATCTTGAAACCTGGTTAATGTTGTTGTCAAGCTGCTTTCTATCATCTTTGAAAAATCATGGAGACTGGGAAAGACCCCCAATATCTAGTCAAAGGCAGCTCTTGCATTCATCTTCACAAAGGGTGAAAAGGACCTCCAGAGAATTGCAGCGTAGTCAGCTTCACTCAGGTCCATGGGCAAATCACGGAGCAAGTAATCTTGAAGGGTATTTTGGAACACATCAGAAGAAGGTGACTGGGAACAACCAGCATGGACTTACTGAGGGCACAACATGCTTGACCAAACCAAAGTAGTCTTCAATGATGAAATAAGATCTGTGGGTCTTTAGCAAGACTTTTGAGACTGTTTCATAACATATTTTTTTATCTCTTTGGCCAAGATGGATAGACTACTAGATGGGTGAAAAACTGACAGGCTTGGTAGGCTGAAAGTGTTCTGTCAAAGGCTAGTATTCAGCCTGGAGACCAGTTATAAATGGAGTTCTTCACGTGTCTATCCAGGGGCATTTTCTATATTAATATTTTTGTCAATGATCTGGATATGGAGGCGAACTGTATTTTTATCAAGTTTATGTACAGCACTATACTGTGGAGGGCAGTATAAATGTTCAGACAGGGCAGTCTTCTTTTTGAAATATTGTAGGCAACATTAGAACATATAGGTTCTCATGAAATACACAGTATAAAAATATTCTCTAGTTTTAAAGGGAAAAAAGACTTTTTTAAGAAAATGCAAATAGAGTTTTGTACATTAACCATTTTATCCTCTCCCATTTTGATGCTTGTGTTAACATTTCTTAAGGGACTTATTACTGACTATTAATATTGTTGGAAAAGAAGACTAAGAGTATCAATAATTAAAAGTTTAGAACAAGATTTTGACAAATGCAGTTAATAGGTAAAGACTGGTCATAAATCCTACAATATTGATTACCATCATCATTCAATAAACCCTTGCAGTGCATGAAATGAAAGAATCAAAGATTTATATGGAAGAAAAGCATATTTAAAGAGTATTTTGTGATGCATACAGATCTGGGCAGGTGACTGATAGCAGTATCTCTTAAGTCTTATGATCTTAACTTTACATACAATTTTCTAATGCCATTGGTATAACTGAGGTATTATTAATGTTATGCAAATAGGAAAGCAAGACCACTTATGTACAGCAACAATATGAGAGTATTAATAATTTATTAATAGTAGTATTCTTGCAGTAACAGTACTGCAAGAAACACCAGCTAAACTTAAGTTTCTGCGCTCTGGAAAAAATCTATTTAAGAAGTTTCTGCTCCAGGTATGTAATCTAAACAAGCAGGACAGACAAATGAAAGTCAAAAAATGTTCTTTCAAAGACACATCAAGAACCTACCTAAAGCCATTTAAAGAAAATGGATAAACACCATTACTTGTCAAATGATCTTCTTCCGTGAGACTGTCCAATAGAAACCTCAACTCTCTCATGATATCAGCCTATTTGAAAACTTAATACCAATGAGTATTATTTTATCTTCTAGGTATTGTTGGAATGTCTAAACATTTTTTCTTTCATTAAATCTGTTTTTGATGTCACCCTACTTTAATGATATCTTTGCATGTGCTTAGTGTTTCATATATATTACACTTATAAAATGTTGCCAAATTTATAGAAATCTGTATGTATATAAGGAAAGACACAAAGTCACTTGACAGTACTCTAGTCCTCAGTTTTGAAATACCAGATGGTTATTTGGACTTACAGAAGTTAACTGAGAGTATAACGGTTACGATAGCTTTCGTAGCAAATAGAATCAGAATCACAGAATCACAGAATCACTAAGGTTGGAAAGGACCTGTAAGATCATCAAGTCCAACCATCACCCAACACCACCACGCCCATTAAACCATGTCCCACAATGCCTCATCCACATGTTCCTTAAATTCCTTACTATTTGTTCCTTACTATCTGTTAAAGTAAGTGAAATGGATTTCAGAAACAGAAGTTGAGCCTCTGTGGGCAAACAGATAAGACAGATGCTGAGAAAGGGGTTCTTTAAATTACATCAGTAATAGTAACTAAATCTTGATTTGTGTTTGGGTTAATTTCTAGAAATTTTATCTGGTTCACTATGGAAATTCATATGAGGATTATTTGTCTCTTGCTAAAGAGAAATAAAAATATGTATACATTTACATACACATTTACACGTTTTGTTTTTTTTTTTTATAAATGTGAATGTGAATATTTTTTTTTTATGAATTCACTCACCCATATTCATTTAGAGATGAACTGATAAAATGCAGAAATTATATCCATTGTTATTTGTCAAAAGAAATATATGGGATAGATTTAGCATACTGAATTAAACACCATTAAGAACACACTCTTTTACATTCAGTAAAGCCACTTTTGAAATACGTAAAAAATCTTAAGAACTCGTAATAATTGTTTCTTTTGTAGGATGAATGTATTACTTATAACACATACTGGTACTAGTGCAGATCATAATGTATTCATATTTCTATTCAGATAGAGCTACGACACGCAATGATAAATTTGTGTGTCTGTTCCCGTTCTGCAACTTGTCCATACACAATATGCTTTCCTAATGTAAACAAATAGCTTGAGACTGTAAGCCACTATTCTCCAAGCTTATCAGACTCTTGCTCAGTAACATCATTCAAGTAATGCTCTCCCTGTCTATATTTGTATTTGGGCATCAGCTTCTATGTGATGAACAACGTGATTTCTAAGTGGATTATTTTTGGTAAAACTTGAGCTTGAGCTATAAATTTCACAGGGATAGAAGAGCATCTGCACGCCTTTGCATCTCATGCATGTGCATTAGTTTATTTCTTCTTCCATCATTCCCAATAAGATACAAATGTTTTCCAATAATTTGTACAGTTTGTAGAGCCTAGCACTTCTGCATGGAATGAGTGACATCGGTTAATGACAAGAGAAGCAGGGGCTACGGCCTAGTCAGCTTTTAATTCTCCTTGCTTCCCTGCAGAGGTGGGGTGTAGATGCCCAGGAGCTGGCAGCAGGGGGCTGCAGGGCGGCCTCTGTGAGGAGAGGACGGGGGCTGTCCTGTGTCGGACACAGCCACTTCCAGACAGCTCCCACGGACCCGCCACAGGGCATGGCCGAGCTTGTCAGACATGGGTTGGGACACCTCTGGGAAAACATAATTAAGAAGAGGCAAAAGATGCTGCAGGTGGTGAGGGAAAAAAGTGTGAGAAACAACCCCACAGGTCAGAGAAGGAGTGGGAGGAGGTGCTCCAGATGCTGGAGCAGAAGTTCTACTGCAGTTGGTGGAGGGACCGTGGTGAAGCTGGGAGTTCCCCGCTGCCATGGAGACGACCATGCCAGAGCACATATCCACATTGCAGCCTGCGGAGGACCTTACTCCAGAGCAGCTAGGTATTCCCTGAAGGAACTGTGGTCTGTGGAGAGCCCACGCTGTTGCAGGGGAAAGCTGTGAAGAGGAAGGAGCTGCAGAGAGGGGCTATCACGGACTGGCTGTGACCACCTCCATCCCCCATCTGTCCGTGTGTTGCTTAGGGTAGGGGAGAGGTAGAGCAGTTGGGAATGAAGAAATGCAGTAAAGTCTGGGAGCATGTAGGGAAGGTATTGTTTTAATTTATCTTTCTTACTATCCAAATTTATTTTAATTGTCAATAAATTAATATGATCTTCCTCAAGATGATTCTGTTTTACCTGTAACGGTAATTGGTAAATGATTTCACTGTCTTACCTTGACTCGTGAGCTTCTCCTGTTTGAGGAAGCGGAGTGAGAGAGCAGCTGTGTGGGCGTCTGACAGCCAGCTAAGGTCAACCCACCACAGATGAGGAGATGGTCATGTGCTTGGATGCCAAATCCATTTTGCCTATTTAAAGGTTGTAAAGGGACATCTTTCTTTCCCTTTCAGCACAGTCATAATTGTGTATAATGAGTATTTCATCTGTAAGCTTTTCATGTCAAAAAACATCACCTTTTTTGTATTTACACAGTGCTTTACAAAATGGAGCCCTTGCCTTGACTGTTTTTAGCATAGCTTCAGTTACCATGAATAATATTTTATTTGATAATCAAAATACAATTCTACCATTTCATCTAGTCAGCGGTACATAAAACATATAGATATTCTTCAGGTAGATGAATGTGTGCCCTTATGTTATTGAATTCAAATGGAGGTAAGTAAAGCCAACATTACTGTTAGGACTCTTTTTTTTATCAAGTTCTTGATCAAGTTCCAGGTTAGGTCAATGGGATTTTGTTACTGATTTGAAAGTTGTAGTAAGAACCAGTTAAGTATCAGCCCACATTTAACACAATAATACACGTCTATCATTCTTTTTTAATTAATCATACCTGGAATGATAAAATGTCATTACACAGCACCTCTTTTAAATGCAGTTTATGATTGACACCTTAGTTCACCATGAACATCTATCTACTTGCTGCTATATTTTTCATACATTAATGTATAACTTATTGATTTGCACTTAATGAGGAATACTTTTTCATCGCCACTGCTTTTTAATAAGCAATCTTGCAAAATTATTTACTTTTATTTTGGTCATAGAATCATAGAATCCTTTGGTTGGAAAGGACCTTTAAGATCATGGGGTCCAACCATGCCTAACCACTACTAAACCATGTCCCTAAGCACCTCATCTACCCGTCTTTTAAATACCTCAAGGGATGGTGATTCGACCAGCTCCCTGGGCAGCCTATTCCAGTGCCTGACAACCCTTTCAGTAAAGAAATGTTTCCTAATATTCAATTGAAACCTCCCCTGGCGTAACTTGAGGTCATTTCCTCTCTTCCTCTCAGCTGTTACTTGGGAGAAGAGACACACACCCACCTCACTACAACCTCCTTTCAGGTAGTTGTAGAGAGTAATAAGGTCTCTCCCCTCAGCCTCCTTTTCTTCAGACTGAACAACCCCAGTTCCCTCAGCTGCTCCTCATAAAACTTGCTCTCAATACCCTTCACCAGCTTCATAGGATCATAGGATCATAGGATTGTCAAAGTTGGAAAAGACCCTTAAGGTCATCGAGTCCAACCGTTAACACATCACTGCCAAGTCCATCTATACCATGCCCTCAAGCACCACATCTATCCGTTCTTTAAACACCTTTAGGGATGGAGATTCAACCACTTCCCTGGGCAGCCTGTTCCAATGCCTGACCACCCTTTCAGTGAAGACGTTTTTCCTAATATCTAACCTAAACCTCCCCTGGCGCAGCTTGAGGCCATTTCCTCTTGTTCTATCACTTGTTACTACAGAGAAGAGACCAACCCCCACCTCACTACAACCTCCTTTCAGGTAGTTGTAGAGAGCAATAAGGTCTCCCCTCAGCCTCCTCTTCTCCAGACTAAACACCCCCAGCTCCCTCAGCTGCTCCTCATAAGGCTTGTGCTCTAGGCCCTTCACCAACTTCATTGTCTTTCTCTGGACCCTCTGCAGCATCTCAATGTCTCTCCTATACTGTGGAGCCCAAAACTGAACACAGCACTCGAGGTGCAGTCTCACCAGTGCTGAGTACAGTGGGACAATCACTTCCTTATTCCT
>KL265864.1:17286-37819 GCA_000699545.1 Podiceps cristatus | reverse complement strand
GGAAGATTTAAATTAGATCTTAGGGGGAAGACCCAGACCTATCTATTAATCTATGAATCTATGAATCTATGAATATGGTAGGCAGAGTCCCACAGGTGTGATTTCCATTCCAGCAATACTAGAACCAATACTCTAGGGCAAATATCAAAAACAGCTGCAAGATAGTAAAGTCTTAGTAAGCAAGTAGCATGGAATTCCAAAGAGTCATTTTGTTTTGCAGACTACAGTAACTTCTTATACAGAATTTGTAGCTAAAGCCTTCTTATTTTATAAAATTATGGTTACCAGCAAAGGTCATAGCTGAAACAAAACAAAAAATTCAGTCATACAAGAAGGAACAGGTGTCAGGTGAGAAATAAGTCTTCTTTTATGTATGGTATACTAGTTTTAAGAGCTTGTTTTCATGTATGTTTTAATAAATTAGATTTTATCATTTGAATATGTGTGAACAGCAGCTTATCACTGATTGCACTGCCTGCTGTGGGTATCCAAATCTTGCTCTCAAGAGAGTATTTACTTGTCCCTCCCATGCCTTGTGGTAGCAGTATGCATACACCACATTTATAACACTACTCTGGATGCGAGTCTAACATGGGATCTTTCTGAGGGGAGAAGATAATTGTCAAACAAATCACCTCCTATCACACCCAAAGGCCTCATTCTGGATAGATCCAGAAACTAATGCAACCTTAAAGATACATTAATGACATATCATCTGCTTATTTTCAGGCTGTTCACAACCTCTCCACAGTTGTCCCAGCAATCAGGTAGAAAATCACAAAGGTCTGGGTCCAAATGACACTGCTGAGAACAAGACAAATGTTCTCAGTAGCCTGTCCTGAAAAGCAAGATCTCAGTCCATGGCAATCCAGCTTCCTGCAGCTCTCTGGAGGTCACGCTTCCAGAAAGGATCTATAGAAATATTTAGAAAGATACAAAGAATTCCAAGAGAGGAAATACTTAAGTTATTTATTTGGACTGTTTAACTTAGGAAAAGCAGAAAAAACTTCATAGACATGAGAACTACACAGAAGGTAAATTTTAAGTTATAGGACAGTCTTTGTTGTATGACCTTTTCTCATGGTGGTAAATAGCTAGTAATGATCAGACTAATTGAGGAGAGGGGGTTTTAACATAGGGGTAACTACACCAAATTATATGAGATGTATCTCTTCCATTTCCATGAATGTTGCTTTGAGGAAAGCTGGTGGTATGTGATGTACAAGGCACATACAGTTAGCCTGACACATTGGGATGCACTTGAGCAACTGCCCATGAGCTGCACAGATGGCCAGAACACATACAGTATGCTTTACATGTTCTGGATGGATTGCACTGATTGCACATGCTCAGCGGTCTGTTATTTGGAACATTTCGATACTTGGCCACTGATCAAAGTTGCACCTACTGCTCAGGCCAGGTCATTGGTGTTCGTAAATCCTGGAGAAGTGTTCTGATCTCACTGGTCTTAAAGGAAAGGTTAAACCAACCTGCCTACCTTTCCCTCACAGGTAGCATGACATGTTTTGGGGTAATAAAAACACGTGGAATCCCTCACTTCAAGTCATAAGGATCTGGAGTATGAAGCCAAGTGCTTTTGAAGATTCGAAACAACTGTGTATGTTAACCACTCTCATATGGACTCATTTCACTTTATGTACTAGACACTGACACTGTCTAGTGTCCCACTAGACACAGGGAAATCCAAGGGGATACTCAGTAGTGTGCCCTAGAGATACGTATTTGTCTCAGTGACCATAAAAGTACTCTAAGACAACTCTAGACTTCAAACCTCACTCCTTTAGCTAAGTACTGAAAGGGATGATGGTGAATCTGGTAAGATATGAGTAACAAAATCCTTTCTAGTTAAAGTATAAAAGACCGAATTTTGAAGAAAAAAAAAACACTGAGCAAAGAAAAGATCCTTTGTTCTCTGCTCTCTGTGTAATACGGGAATTAACAGAAAATATTCCACACGTAAGCACAATTCCTTTTTATGTTTCTCTAAAGCTCTTAGAAATTACCTCACTTGGACACAACTTATCTAGGTGAATCACTCCTACCCCTGTAGAAGTTTGGGGGTTAATGTAGCCTAAAATAATGAATATTGTTCATCAAATGACATGGTAAATTTGTTCCTGATTTATTTACAGCAAATAGAGAATGAGGATTAAAGTATCTAACGCTGTAATTGAACTCAAGTCCTTTTCAAAATCCCAGTGAGAAAAGCACTGCTGTACCTTTTATCTATTGTGATATAATCTTTTATTATATCTGTGCTCCACTTCACAGTTCTTTATTAACTCCCTGTACAACTATTTACTGTTCAGAATTACTTCAGGTGCCTTTCTGAATACAAGTATCCTGGCTCTAATGAAAAAAAAAAAAAAAAAGTCAAGGTTGTAATTTGTGTAAGGCACTTTAAAAAAAAAAGATACTGAGGCAACCAACACATCAAACAAATTGTTATAGAGATATAAATCACTCAAAATATTCCTAAGTTAATAATGAGGCTGACTCCTACAATAACGAAATCTAGGAAAAAAATACTGAAAACATTTTCATTGCATGTAATTGTCTCTATTTTGATTTTTTTTGCATTTTAATAATAAACCTGTGGGGTTTGGGTTTTTCTTCCATCTTAAGTCTAAAGACCACTATTGATTTTGAAGACTAGTGATTAAAGGAGTTATGAGTTTTGTCATAAGGACCAATTCTTCAGCTGTTCCTGTAATTACAAGACTGAAGGTTTGACCATAGTAATTTTCATAAAGGTCAGGGTAATTCACAGCCTAAGAGTACTGATATTACACTAATGCTTTACTGGATATCTTTACTTGAAATCAGCATTGTTCCAAAAGTCACTGGTCATCTTTCCCTCTCTGATGTACCATGCAGAATGCCTACAAAGGGCAAATTAAAGGACTGATTTTAAAAGCTAATGATACAATAAATGTAGAGTTTTGTTCTGACTTGTTCCGTGGCAGATTTTGCATCACCTAGTCTTAATTTAAAAGCTGGTCATCTATTCTAACATGATATGTGATTCCCATCCTCTATCTTAGACACCTTATTTAACACTTTACAGCCATCCAACTATATTTTAAGAAACAAAAGGATTTAGTTTTTTGAGCATCTTCTTTTGCTAAATCACTTGTCCCAGCCTAGCTTGATCAGGTACATTTTGGATCAGTTCTCCCCTTCTACCCAGCCCCCCTGGACAGAGATGTTCCAGGGCTGAATTTTCATGGCAGTACTGGCACTTCTGTCTTTTGCACACATGTAAAAGATCAATAAAATTATTTTTATCTTCAGTTTCTTTGTATGATGTCAAGTATAATTTGAAACCTAAGAAGGATATCCATTGTATCTAGGATCCAATCCTGTATGGAGCTGTGCATGCCTTACAAACTGAGTATTCCTTTAACACCTATTGACAGTGACGCTTAGGGTGTTTGACGGCTGATAGGAAACACTTAGCTTTTTACAGATGAGGAAGGAAGGCTGCATATAATAATATCCCATAGGACAGTTCTTAATTGCTATCTCTACTTTTATGTCTTTACTGAATATATATAAATCCCTGTGCATAGATAAATCTATTAAAAGGTGACCTGCTAAGTTTTTAATTTAAAAAATAAAAATCTGCTGTCCCCACTCTCCCCTTTTTATGATCCTCAACTAAGATAAAATAATGCACCTGGGATTAGGAATATCATAATTACCTTTTAAATACAAAATTAACACCTGAATACATCGAAAACTTAACAGCTCCATATAAAAGCTCAAG
Source organism: Podiceps cristatus (assembly GCA_000699545.1). Classification (NCBI taxonomy): domain Eukaryota; kingdom Metazoa; phylum Chordata; class Aves; order Podicipediformes; family Podicipedidae; genus Podiceps; species Podiceps cristatus. Next base: position 34,029 of record KL265864.1, on the reverse strand, counting down.
TGAATGACTACATAAATGCCTCAGTTTAAGGCAAGAATTGGGAAAAGGAGCATAAAATAATGTGTTTATAAATTTAGAACACTAAAATTATCAATTTATCTATAATGCAGTATCTTGTGATCTGAACACTGAGAATCATTCAATATCTGAGATGATAAATACACAGAATCTGAATCCTTTTTGTGGCTCTTGCTCAAAATCTCAGAGAAAGAAACCACTGAAAAAAAGATTTGTTGACATCATTACGCTTTTGATTTGTCCTTGCAATATTTCTATTATTTACATACTGTTCTGTGCTCTGTGTTCATGTGTTTAGTATTTGTTACCAAATAAAACAGAGAGGTTTTGGAACACAGACCAGAAATAGATATATTTTTAACTGGGACATAGAAGTAAATCTTCACTTATCTATAATATCCTTGAATTTGGGCATATGGCATTTATTCTCCTACAGTCTCTAAAGAATCATCTCATTTGAGTCTTCATCTTGGCCTAGACTTGTTCATATCAAAGAGTAGGGGACTTGAACCTGCTTAAAACCACAAAGACCTGGAGCACAGGTTTTCCACTTGTAGATTAGTGCTAAATGTTACTCCTTTTTGTTTCTTCTCCTCATATTTATTATACCTATTTAATAACTGATAAAGCATCTTAGAGACCTGTCTTTAATGATCTGAACTAGTCAGGTCAGTGAAATATATATATTTTGTAGTTTGAATGGCTGCATTGAAGCACATGCTGAAAGCTAGCTTGAAATGCCTTTGCTTGTCACATAGGCAACTGAACAAACATTTCTTATAGCTCAGATAACTACCACTAGAAATTATTTAATTCCCTTTTCTTTATTTTCCACATGGTCACTATTTTGTCTCTTTGTGAGTGAAACAGAGTCTTTGTCCTTTTTTTTTTTTTTTTTTTTACTGTGTACTACATGACACCAAACTTATCTCCAGACACATAACAAGAGACAATGTTTCAAGATACCGGAATTTGGCTGGAATCTTCCATTTTACTTGGCAAATATATTATGATAGTGGAAGCCCTGGTGACAGGGAGCTGCTGTGTGTGTGTGTGCATGCTTTACGAGGCAGGAAAGGGAGGCAGCCAAGTAGCAGGGTCCTGGCTTACTTCCATGGTAAAGTGGGAGGTAATTCTGGTACTGTCCAATAGATTTACTCAAGGTGTTTGCTGGAAATGGCTGCTGTCTTACTCATATATTGCATAGTGTGAACATTTACCATGCGTATTTGTCAGAAAGATAATTCATAGTTTTCACAGTGCAGCATGAGTTCTTCCCTAAAACAACTGTCCTAGGTCTCCAAAGCAGATGGTACCATTTTATTCAAAGTTTTGTTTGTGGACTCTCACTAATTTGGTTTTGCACTAAGTAATAAATATTATTTCAAAACAGATGTTTGAAAAGGGGAGGTAAAAAAATCCACGTCAAAATGTTTTACGTCAGTGTAACTAAAATCCTTTGTGCCAGCAAAGTGATCAGATAAAAAATCAGCAGTATTATAGGCATAATTTGATTCTCTTCCTGAATCCAAAACAAATGAAAACAAATTCATTTAATGTTCTCATTCTTTCTTTGGCTTTCTTAATGTAATTCAAAGAATTCATCCTAAAACCACAGTGGTCTGTTTTAAATGTCATGCAGATTAGGCAGGAGTAGAATATGTATTAGTAAATCTCTGTAGAGGAAATTCCCTAGTTGTTCTGAACATTTCTAATGGAAGCAACGATTGCTTAAAATAAGCTTCAAGAAGAACCATGACTTGGTCAAGGGTTTGAAAGAAATGAATGTAGAACAAAGAAATAAAATGGCTTAATGTGGTTCTAGCTTCTCCAGGTTCCAGTTAAAAGTGGATATAAAATATGTATAATGCAGGTATTTGAAACAACTGAAAGTACAATTCTGTAACAGTTTAAGATGACTTCAGATGGTACTGCTGCAATTGCTTCTTCCTTCCTATACATGTTCGTGCGTTCCTCACTCTCCTTTGCAGAGGCTGATGCTCTTCTGTCCTTACTTGTGGTTATTTCTGGGAACTAAAACAGAAGAAAGCTTATCTCTCTGGGTGGCAAAGGAACATACACTGAAAGGCCAGAACCATAAATAAAGTGTTGGGAAGGAGGAAGATCATCTTGGAACAATCTAATGAAATAAATTATGGTTTAGTTTTAATTTTAAAACACCTAGGATTAAGCAACGATACAGTTTACCTTCAGAAAGTCTCCTCATCTAGAATATGTTAAACTTTAACAGTTAAGAGAATGTAAACATGATACGGAGAAAATCCCACGCTGGTTGTGAGAAAAAAAAAATCATGGTGTGACAACATTTTTATTAACTTTCATTATTTGAAAAGATGAAAAATAGTAAGCAAGATTTAGATATTTCTCACCACTAGAAAACTGGTGGAGGAAAGTGGAAATAAGTGTTCTATCATTCACTTCTAAAAATTGACATGAACTTTTTCTCTTAGTAATAAAGAAAAATTTTAAATAAAAACCTGAGGGAAAGAAACTTTTAAAATATTCTGCAATATATCCACCACAGAGCCAGTTGCATTGATTATTAATTATTATAAATGTTATTATTTGCTTTCATATAGAGATTCATTTAAGTCTCCCCAGTTCCATGCATTAAGATATTTATTTTGTGTGAACAGCTTGCACATTTTTCATATTAGTAGAAATGTAAGACAGCACTGAGTATTTAAAGCATTCAGTGAAAACTAGTCATGGAGTTGAATGAAGTTATTCTGGATATATGCTGATACAGTGGATTGCCAATGAACACAAAGAGCTTGGAATTCAGCCACTAAAATCCATCTGCAGAGCATTAATTTAGTTCCTAAAGGGAAAACTTGGGAAATCCTACCAAGAGGGAGTCAAATGATTCTGTGTGAATGAGGACAACCGAGACATGATTGATTGTGCTGTCCTTGAAAGGAAGGACTTACAGCTCTATTACACAGCCTCAAGGTAGCAAGAATCAAGAGTTTTCCTTGTGAATGAAACTTGAGCACTTCTTTAGCTGCAGATGCATGCAGGGAACCACTGGCAAACTCAGATAATTTAGATGTTTGTAAATAAAAGACCTAACCATTTCTAGGTATTCGTTTTCTGTCCCTATTCCTTTGGCTATCATCTGAGTACCTTCAGGGCTGTGCCACTGCTGGCTTCTCCCCGCCAAGGTGCACCAGGCACCTTGAAGGATACCTCAGACAGGGCTTCAACACCAGCTTCCTGGTAGATTCCCAGCAGGAGTTATTCGGGATGGTGGCATGTGCATATTATAGACTAGACTAGTGCTGTTGCAGAACCCTCAATTCTCTTAAGACTCAGGAAGTTAGAAGGGAATAAGCCACTAATTTAAGAGAAGAGAAGGCTGCGGGGAGACCTAATTGCGGCCTTCCAGTACATAAAGGGGGCCTATAGGAAAGAGGGGGAGAATCTTTTCAGTAGGGACAGTGGTGACAGGACAAGGGGTAATGGTTTAAAACTGAAACAGGGTAGGTTTAAATTAGATGTAAGGAAGAAATTCTTTACACTGAGGGTGGTGAAGCACTGGAACGGGTTGCCCAGAGAGGTGGTGGATGCCCCATCCCTGGAAACCTTCAAGCCCAGGTTGGACGGGGCTCTGAGCAACCTGATCTGGGTAATGGTGTCCCTGCTCACTGCAGTGGGGTTGGACTAGATGGGCTCTGGGGGTCATTTCCAACACAAAACATTCTATGATTCTATGATTCTATGATTTCACTTTCCCAGAATCTCGGGGCACCAATTGTTTTATTCCAGATACCTTCACTTGCCTACTGTTTGCATGACAGAGGAAAGTATTTTTTAGTTTTAACTCTTTCCTTTGGTCTCTAAGATTTAGTGTTTTATTTAGGCTACATCAACAGCCTCAGAAAATGATCCCTTAAGATACAAGGTATATCACATGTTGAGTTAATATTTTCTTCAATAGACTTCAGGCAGATTTGTCAATAATACATGTTTAACTCATTCTTCACAGAGTTTTAGCTACCCAAAACTCATCAGCAGTATTGAAGAGCAGCTAGATACCATGACTCCTGATCAAAATATGTTCTGATATGATCAAATTCAGATTCATAGTTGTGGCTTTTGAATATTCCACACTATTGCTATGGAGAAGTATGAACCATTAGTCATCAAGGCTGATGCAAAAAACAGTGAACAAATTTTATAAGTTAGTATATTCACAGATTGTCCACATTATCTTATGCATTTTGAGAGAGTGACTAGGTTTTATTAACAATAAATTAGCTCGAGCTGTTATTAAATAGTTCTCTTGGGCACAACACTGATAAAGCCATATGTTATTTCTTTGTGCCCCTCTCCCTCTCAGCATTTTTAATTAAGGGTGCAAGGGTGAAAGCAGTGAAGTCTCATTAATTTAATTAACGAATTGAAAGGCCACATGACCATGAATTAACATGAATTACTCCATGGAGACAACTTTTTTTTTTTTTGAGGAAAGAAACATTTCCATGACTTATAGTCACCAAAGTAAAATAAGTAGAAATAATCAAGAACAAGAAATCACTAATTAACAGATTAGGAAATTTAAATACACTGTTAAACAATGCTCAGACCTGAATTTCTTCTAAGGTAGATACTTCAGGGTATGGATATTTGAAGAGATCTGTCATTTGATTTCAGTCATCATTTACTATTCACCAATGCAGTTGCAAAGAAGAAGGAAAGATTACTTTTTAAAACAGTAAAGTGGATTTTTAAAATTCTTATTTAAAAAGAAGAAAGCAGTAAGCTATAGTAACATTTAGGATGTGTAAAGTCCTGAAGGGTAAGTTATGTATTTGTCTTCTCTTTGTTTGATTTTTTAAATAAATAGTTTTATGGGATTTAAACTGTTTTGTTGCATATGTGTGACATTTGTTATGGATTCGTAGAGAGGTGAATGAATACTCTGTTATCTAAATATTTACACATCAGAGTTTTCTGTGCATCCTCATTACAACATGAGAGTAAGTCTGGAGTAATACAAATGCAACAGACATGAGATTTATATGGATATAATAAATATACCTGGATCTTGTCCCAGAAAAAAAGAGCAGTCATATATCTAATTACAGAACAGTAAGAAAGCATCTTTTCAGAAGTGTGTTAAAGTAATTCTTCTCAATTTGTCTTATTGCTTGAAGTAACTTCAATGTTTGAAACAGCTTTTATCAGATGCATATGGTCTTAACGCAAGTATGTGTTGGGTTTTTTTTGTTTACAAAATGCTACCAGAGACACTTGTGGACCACTTACAGATGTATACAACTGAAGTTAAATCTGCATCTGAAAACCACACAGAAAGTATGTTTATGAAAAAAAAAAATACACTCTCTCTGCTACTAGCAGTGTTTTACATGCAAAAAACTGTTGCACTAGTCCTGCAAGATTTCCTATTTCTTCCCTTTTCCCAAATACAGTTCAAGGTACTGTATTATACCCATAAAACCTTTTAACGCTTGACTCCTAGGTATTTTAGAGACCTGTTCTGTCTCTTCGCTTTATGTCAGTAGTTGAAATCAGCTGGGACATTTAAACTGACAGCCTCTATATCTAATTTAAATGTCATGGGGCCGGTGACACATTCTCCTTAAAGTAAAGCCTTAGATTTCTACAATTCACTTCTCTTGTTACATTAGAGTTAATTTTAGGCAGACTTCAGTCACTAGCTATATTCAAATAGAGCAGGTTGCTTAGGAAGATTGTAAGGGATTGTGGAATTCTTTTGCGTCATTTTCCTTTCTCACTGTCAAACTACATTGTTACGAGACATGTCTTCAAGAAGTTTTGCTCTATTTGTGCCTATGCTTTCTTTTCCTCTCCATTGGGAAAAAAGCAGCTATACTGGGAACTTGACAGGACAGCAAGAATGGCCTCCTGAGTGGGTACACAGAGGGTTTGGGGTTTTTTTGAGACCTCTGCTGAATGAAAAACAGTAGTAAAAAGTATTTTATAATTTTAAATGTAGAGAATAACTCAAAATATTGTCTGTAGCAGGAATAGAGTATGGATCACAAAAGTGAACCCGACACTTCTATTTTGATCAGACTTCCTTGCCTATAATACATTTTATCCTCTCTTATACCTTCCATTAGACATTGAAATATATGAAGCTCACCAGCATGCGAAATGTTCTTCATGATACCCACTGAGATATTTTAGTTATGCTATTTGACTTTCAGCTAAAACACAAGAAGCAGACATGTTACAAAGGATTTTGGAAATTCTCTGTACAGTCCACCTCTTACCACTGGCTGCAGAATGTCTGTTGGGTTTTCACTGCCCAAATCTGATTAAAATAAATGAAGTTATCAAAACCTCACGGATTTCATAGAATCATACAATGGTTTGGATTGGGAGGGACCTTAAAGATCATCTAGTGCCAACCCCCCTGCCATGGGCAGGGACACCTTCCACAAGAGCTGGTTGCTCAAAGCCTCATCCAACCTGGCCTTGAACACTTCCAGGGATGGGGCATCCACAGCTTTTCTGTGCAACTTGTTCTAGTCCCTCACCACCCCATTGTGAAGAATTTATTCCTTAGATCTAATCTAAATCTACCCCCTTCCAGTTTAAAGTCATTACCCTTTGTCCTTTCACTGCATGCCCTGGTAAAAAGTTCCTCTCCAGCCTTCTTGTAGATCCCTGTCTTTTAGGTACTTGAAGGCCACAATAAGATGTCCCCAGAGCTTTCTCTTCTCCAGGCTGAACAAGCCCAACTCTCTCAGCCAGTCTTCATAGCAGAAGTGCTCCCGCCCTCTGATCATCTTCATGGCCCTCCTCAACACTCACTCCAACAGGTCCATGTCCTTCTTGTGTTGGGGGCCCCAAAACTGAATGCAGGACTCCAGGTAGGGTCTCACAAGAGCGGAGTAGAGGGGGAGAATCATCTCCCTCAACCTGCTGGCCACGCTGCTTTAGATGCACCCCAGGATATGGTTGGCTTTTTGGGCTGCAAGTACACATTACCGGCTCATGTTGAGCTTCCTGTCAACCAATACCCCCAAGTCCTTCTCCTCTGGTCCGCTCTCAATCCATTCTCTGCCCAGCTTCTATCTGTGCTTGGTACTGCCCTGAACCATGTGCAGATATTGCACTTGGCCTTGTTGAACTTTATGAGGTTTGCATGGACCCACCTCTCAAGTCTGTCAAGGTCCCTCTGGATGGCATCTCTCTCTTCCCTCAGGTGTGTCAAGCACACCACATAGCTTGGTGTTGTCACCAAACTTGCTGAGGGTGCACTCCCTCCCACTGTCTGCCGCCAAAAGATATTAAACAGCACCAGTCCCAATACTGACCCCTGAGGAATGCCAGTCATCACTGATCTCCACTTGGACATCAAGCTGCTGACCACAACTCTTTGACTGCAACCCTCAAGACAATTCCTTATCCACCGAGTGGTTCATCCATCCAATCCACATCTCTCCAATTCAGAGACAAGGATGTTGTTGGTCTTCCCTTATCCACCAATGCTGTAACCCCATCAAAGGCAACCACCAAATTTGTCAGGCGTGATTTGCCCTTAGGGAAGCCATGTTGGCTGTCACCAATCCCCTCCTTATTTTCCATGTGTCTTAGCATAGTTTCCAGGAGGATCTGCTCCACCATCTTGCCAGGCACAGGGGTGAGACTGACTGGCCTTTTTTCCCCTGGGTCTTCATTTTTTCCTTTCTTAAAAATGGGGATTGTGTTTCCCCTTTTCCAGTCAATGGGAATTTCACTGGACTGCCAAGACTTCTCAAATACAATGGAAAGCAGCTTAGCAACTTTATCCGCCAGTTCCCCTGGGACTTGCAGATGCATCTCATGCAGTCCCATGGACTTGTGCACCTTCTGGTGCCTTAGATGGTCTTGAACCTCATTTTCTCCTACAGTGGGCAGTTCATTCTGCCAGCCCCTGCCTTTGCTTTCTGTGACTTAGGTGGTGTGTCTAGAGCATTTTCCAGTGAAGACTGAGGCAAAAAAAAGTCATTGAGTACCTCTGCCTTAGCTATATCCCATGTAACTACGTCTCTTGTTTCCTTCCATAGAGACACCACATTTTCCCTAGTCTTCTTTTTATCACCAATTACCTATAGAAGCTTTTCTTGTTGCCCTTGATGTCCCTGGCCATATTTAATTCTATCAGAGCTTTAGCTTTCCTAACCTGATCCCTGGCTGCTCAGACAATTCCTCTCAGGCTACTTGTCCTTGCTTCCACTCTCTGTAGGCTTTTTGTGCTTGAGTTTTTCCAGGAGCTCACTGTTCATCGATGCAGACCTCCTGGCTTTTTTGCCTGACTTTCTTTTTGTTGGGATAGATCACTCCTGAGCTTGGAGGAGGTAATCCTTGAATATGAACCAGCTTTCATGGGCCTCTCTCCTCTCTAGGCCTTTTTCCTATGGTAGTCTACCAAGCAGATTGCTGAAGAGGCGAAAGTCTGCTCTCCTAAAGTCCAGGGCAGTGAGCTTGCTGTGTGCCCTCCTCACTGCCTTAAGCATCTTGAACTCTGCCGTTTCATTGTCACTGCAGCCAAGGCTGCCCTTGAGCTTCACATTCCCCACCAGTCTCTCCTTGTTGGTAAGCACAAGATCCAGCATAGCATCTCTTCTCGTTGGATCCTCTATCAATTGGAAAAGGAAGTTATGAACACATTCCAGAAACCTCCTGGATTACTTATGCCCTGCTGTGTTGTCCCTCCAACAGATATCGGGGTGGTTGCAGTCCTTCTTGAGTACCGGGGCTTGTGAATGTGAGGCTGCTTCTATCTGTCCATCGACAGCCTCACCCACCGGGTTGTCCTGGCCAGGTGGCCTGTAGTAGACCCCCACTATAATGTCGCCTGTCCCTGCCCTCCCCTTAATCCTGACCCATAAGCTTTCAGTCAGCTCCTCATCCATCTGCAGGCAGAGCTCCATGCACTGCAGCTTGTCATTGACACAGAGGGCAAAACCCCCTCCTCATCCCTCCTGCCTGTCCTTTACCCCTGACTGTATTTCTGACCCGCAGTTTAGGACATGACTACATGCTTTATAAGTCACTAAAGTAAAAAGCAATTACCTCTTCTGTCCACTTGTACAAGTCAACTTACTTCCACTTGGTGTTATATAATGAATCCCTACATGAGCTCTGATTTTTATTACTAAACAAAGTTAAATTTATTAATATTAATTCCCCCCAAGTCATTTCCCCTCTGCACTTAAAAGACTGACATCGTAACTCCTTAGTAGTTAAATAGGAACCTTTGTTCCTACTTCAGGTTCTACTCCTTTTTCAGGCATCCAGTATTCTGGATCATCCAAGTTGTCTTTCTCTGTACCTGTACTAACCTAAGTTATTTGTCTACAGCAGAAGTACCTAACTGTATTAGCATATCTGCAAAGTGTATATAAACATTATGTATAGCAGTATGATTTTCACTTGAAGTAGTAACATCTCCTTCTTCAGCCAATGGAGAAAAATAACCCAAGTAAGTTCTAACAAGTGAGTTAGGGATCTTAGAGCAAATATAATGCTAAATTAAGCACATTCATTAGATTTATAAAAGTTAGGAAATTCAGGAGTTGAGTACTTATATTTCGAGTAATTAAAACTCACTCTCACATGCCTAACCAGGCAAGGTTCTAAAAACTCAGGCTTTACTGAGGTTGCAGATGAACAAAAAGCATCGTGCTCCTATGTCAGGCTGCAAATTGCATCTTAGGTGCAAAAAATGCCAGAAAATGCATTGTATATCTTTTAAGGTTCATTTTGCTGTTTCCCACCCAACTCTATGTTTGTTTGATTAAAAAAACTATTGCTATATATGACATTTTAAATTTGTTGTTATTCTGAAAAGGCAGAATAAGGAATTTCTCAAAATGAAGGAAAAAGCATCATTAACGAATAATGCAAAATCTAACCAAACATGGAATGCTGGAATAATGTTTATTTTCTCTGTAGGTTTTCAACTTTATCATAGAATCATAGAATCACAGAATGGTTTGAATTGGAAAGGCATTTACAGATTATCTAGTTCCAAGCCCCTGCCAGGGGCAGGGACACCTCCCACTAGACCAGGCTGCTCAAAGCCCCGTCCAACCTGGCCTTGAACACTTCCAGGGATGGGGCATCCACAGCTTCTCTGGGCAGCCTGTTCCAGTGCCTCACCACCCTCATTGTGAAGAATTTCTTTCTAATGTCTAATCTAAATCTGCCCTCCTTTAGTTTAAAGCCATTCCCCATCTTCCTATCACTACATGTCCTTCTAAAAAGCCCCTCTCCATCCTTCCCATAGGCCCCTTCAGGTACTGGAAGGCTGCTGTAAGGTCACCTCGGAGACTTCTCTTCTCCAGGCTGAACAGCCCCAACCATCTCAGCCTGTCCTCACAGGGGAGGTGCTCCATCCCTTGGATCATCTTCGTGGTCCTCCTCTGGACTTGTTCCAACAGATCCATGTCCTTCTTATGTCAGGGATTCCAGAACTGGACACAGCACTCCAGGTGGGAGTTTCAAAGCTTCCGTATGAGTGCCATAGATCAGATGAAACAGAGAGTGAAAATAGTGCAATCATTTTTTCTTTCTTTTGCATTTTAAATGATAGAGTTTAATCCATCCTTCTGTTCTTCATTCCCTCAGCTGGACTAAGTGCCTCTGAAATACTGTGTGCTTCCCCCTGGATTTACCCTCTTTGCTGGATAATAAACTGGCTGGATGGGCGAGCCCAGACAGTTGTGTTGAACAGAGTGAAATCCAGTTGGGAGCTGGTCATAAGTGGTGTGAAAGTAGTCTTTTGAAAGAAAGTGTTGCTCTATCAAGGACAGTGCTATTCCCAGGATAATACCTTTGCTTTTCATTTATTGACTAAACTACAACAAGGTTTCTAAGCTGTTTCCTTCTTAGACTCCATTCTAATACAAATTATTACATTCCAATTAACCGTATTCTCAATGTAATGTCAGAAGTAAGAAAAAGTGTAGTATTTAAGTACTTTGTTTGAGAGTAGAATGAAGACTACAAGATTTGTCACCAAATAAATTCTGAGATTCTATTGTTTATAATAGTGTAAATCAACTTGCAAATAAATTATTTTGGAAACTTCCAAAGCAGTTCCAGCCTTAAATCATTAGACTTACTATCGTGAAGTACATTTCATTCAGCATAGTTCATAAAACAAGAAGAGAGCAAACCTGAGCTACCTCAGCATCATTCTGATGACAATCACTAATGGGTCGACTCTAGCTCAGAAAGAGGTTGATGCCTAGAAGATAAATGAGTCTCCAGAAAGAAAAAAATGAGCATCAGTGACACTCCCTAAACTGATATGATTGTCTGACCTATGCAACACAACAGGCATTGTTCTTCAAGAAAATTTTCTGTCTGCTGTCATCTCCCAGAGTAGAAAGTTTTAGAGAATAATAATGAAGTGTATTTTAGGACACAGTTCTTAACTCTGTCAGTGGGATTCATTAGCAGAAACATGAACATCAGACAACTGAAATGGGTTTAAAACTGTGGAAGTAGAGTAAAGCTGTCTTGAGCATTATCATTGAACCTCAAGGTTGTCTGAATTTGCTGATCAGAGGTATTCTACAAGAACTTTAATCTGATGTTTCCAAGTGTCTACTGCTAAGCCTGTCCTGAGTATCATGCAAAAAACCAAACCAAAACAACTCCCCCCCTAACCCCCAAAAAACCCAAACAAAACCCAACAAAACAAAACAAAAACAAACAAAAAAAACCCCAAAAGAAACAGAGTACAATTCTGTATTTGGCAAAAGTGACAACACAGTCTTGTTGACATACATTCAGCATCATAAAAATGTTAGGTCGTCTGAAGCAGTTCCACACACACACCCAAGCTGTTACACACACACACACACACTGATTGTTGCCTTTGTGGCAGGGACAACCAAACTGCAAATGAAAATGCAATCTCACAGTATCCTACATAAACTTGCATAAGGTTTTGTCTTTGCTACAGGATTTCCTACTTCCCAGTGAAAAGAGGAACCATCATGCTTGGAGGGACCACTTCTGATGCCCCAGTTCAGTCTGATGTCAATGAATGTTAAGCACACAAAGTCTCCCACCTTCTGTGGTATAAAGAATTATAGCTGGTTTACTCAAGAGAAAAAGGCACAATAGGCACATACCCATATACCTAACATGGAAAGTTGCTATCCCAAGGCTATGTACAAAATCTGTGGCAGAATCTGAGACAGAATAATGGAGTGAAATCTTGACTCGTTTAAAAACAGTGACAAAAATACATTGTCTTTCACAGGATTATTATTAGTATTTCGTAATAGATCTCAGCCAGTTCAGTCATAGAATCATAGAATCATAGAATGTTTTGGGTTTGAAGGGACCTTGAAGCTCATCTAGTGCCAACCCCCCTGCCATGGGCAGGGACACCTCCCACTAGACCTGGTTGCTCAGAGCCCCGTCCAACCTGGCCTTGAACACTTCCAGGCATGGGGCATCCACAGCTTCTCTGGGCAGCCTGTTCCAGTGCCTCGCCACCCTCATCGTGAATAATTTCTTCTTAATACCTAATCTAAATCTGCCCTCCTTTAGTTTAAAACCATTCCCCCTTGTCCTTTCAATACACGCCCTTCCCAAAAGCCCCTCTCCATCCTTCCTGTAGGCCCCTTCAGGTACTGAAAGGCTGCTGTAAGGTCACCTTGGCTGACAAAGAGCCCTTCAGGTACTGGTAGGCTGCAGTAAGGTCTCCCTGGAGCCTTTTCTTCTCCAGGCTGAAGAACCCCAACTTTCTCAGCCTGTCTTCATAAGAGAGGTGCTCCAGTCCTCTGATCACCTCTCCTCTGGACCCACTCTAACACATCCATGTCCTTTTTGTGTTGGGGCTCCTAGAGCTGGATGCAGGACTCCAGGTGGGGTCTCACCAGAGTGGACTAGAGGGGCAGAATCAACTCCCTCGACCTGCTGGCCACACTTTTTCTGATGCTACCTAGGATACGGTTGGCTTTCTGGGCTGCAAGCACACACTGCTGGCTGAGGTTAAGTTTCTCATCCACCACTACCCCCATGAGTCCTGGGCCTTGGATTTAGACAGGGATGGAGAGCAGAATGAAATCCCCATAATCGAAGGTGAAATGATTTGCAACCAGCTATACCACTTAGTCATGCACAAGTCTATGGTATCGGATGGGATTTACCCAAGGGTACTAAGGAAGCTGGCAGAAGTGCTCACTAAGCCACTTTCCATCATTTATCAGCATTCTTGGCTCACCGGGGAGGTCCCCATTGACTGGAAGTTAGCAAATGTGCTGCCCATATACAGGAAGGGCCAGAAGTTGGATCTGGAGAACTACAAACCTGTCAGTCTCACCTCAGTGCTGGGAAAGGTTGGAGCAGGTCATCTTGAGTGACATCATGCGGTGTGTGCAGAACAACCAAGTGATCAGGCCCAGTCAGCATGGGTTTGTGAAAGGCAGGTCCTGCTTGACTAACCTGATCTCCTCCTATGACAAGGTGACCTGCTTATTGGATGAGGGAAAGGCTGTGGGTGTTGTCTACCTGGACACCGTTTCCCACAGCATCTTCCTGGAGAAACTGGCTGCTCATGGCTTGGACGAGTGTACTCTTCACTGGGTAAAAAAACTTCCTGGTTTGCCAGGCCTCAAAGATGGGTGGTGAATGGAGTTAGAGCCAGTTGACAGCTGGTCACAAGTGGTGTTCTCCAGGGCTCAGTTTTGGGGCCAGTTCTGTTTAATATCTTTATCAATGACCTGGATGAGGGGATTGAGTGCACCATCAGTAAGTTTGCAGACGACACCAAGTTGTGAGGGAGTGCTGATCTGCTTGCAGGTAGGAAGGCACTACAGAGGTATCTGGACAGGCTGGATTGATGGGATGAGGTCAACTGTATGAGCTTCAACAAGGCCAAGTGCTGAGTCCGGCGCTTGGGTCACAACAACCCCAGACAATGCTACAGGCTTGGGGAGGAGCGGCTGGGAAGCTGCCTGACAGAAAAAGACCTGGGGGTGCTTGTAAACAGTTGGCTGAATATGAGCCAGCAGTGTGCCCAGAAGGCAAATAGTGTTCTGGTTTGTATCAGGAATAGTGTGGCCAGCAAGACTAGGGAAGTGACTGTCCCCCTGTACTCAGCACTTGAGGCTCCACTTTGAGTAATGTGTTCTATTTTGGGCCCCTCACTACAAGGACATTGAGGTGCTGGAGCAGGTCCAAAGAAAGAGAGCAAAGCTGGTGGAGGGTCTGGAGCACAAGTCTTATGAGGAGCAGCTGAGGGACCTGGGATTGTTTAGCCTGGAGGAAATGAGGCTGAGGGGAGACCTTACCGCTCTCTACAATTGCCTGAAAGGAGGTTGTAGAGAGGTGGGGGTCAGTCTCTTCTCCAAAGTAACAGGCAATCGGACAAGAGGAAATGGACTCAAGTTACACCAGGGGGGGTTTAGATCGGATATTAGGAAAAGTATCTTCACTGAAAGGGTCTTCAAGCTGCCCAGGATCAGGCTGGCCAGGGAAGTGGTTGAGTCACCATCTCTGGAGGTGTTTAAAAGATGTGTAGATGTGTTGCTTAGGGACATGGTTTAGGGGTGAACTTGCCAGTGATAGGTTAATGGCTGGACCTGATGATCTTAAGTGTCTTTTCCATCCTAAATGACTACAATTCTATAATATATACAATCATTATGTAAAAAGGCAGTATACCCAGACATAAAATGAAATTACCTGTCTGGAAGCCAAATCCAATGTGGAAATGCCAAGGTTGTCAAAACTTGCTGATGAGGTATTAAGAAATCTTTCAGCTTATATTTCCATGGTATCATTACTGAGTTGTCTTGTAAGTATCTAGGGAAACCATAAACACATGCAGTACAATTTCATACACCGTAAGAATGACAAAGAGTACCTACTGCATTAAATTAACTGAAAGCATGTTTTTGTACATTTTCTTGATGTTACCAAGTACAACCTTCAATGTCAGTATCTTAGAAATCATTAATTATGCCCTATGCTAAATTATCATCTAATACCAAGAAAAAAAGGTTAAATTGGACTGTATGAATTATTCATCATCTCCAATTCAATATGAACACTGTTCTAGTCTAGTATTAACCATTTTTGAATAGTATCATAGAAGATGAACACATTTCTGACAATAGAATACCAGAAACTATGACCTGACATTTATAAAATACAGGTGCCAAAGAATCAAGAAGAAATACTTCAGGAGAAGAAACCAATGGACAACTGAAGACAGACTTTGTTAATAGGGTCATATAATTATTTGCATAACATATTTCTGATCAAATCCATTCATAAGGGATTAAGATTCTTGAAAATAATGTTAGTGATTTCTTAATATATAATGCCTTTCCACTCTTCCAACAACATTTCTTTTCAACCGTGTCTTCAGAGTTAATATAGATACCCTGTTTTGTATGTGCTCATTAGAAGACTAATCTCTTCCTTCTGTGAATATTCCTAGAGCAGTTGTTGCTACTCTTCTGGTTTGTTAGCATTTTGCCTGGACTTCGCTTAGGATGCATATGCTGGGGGAGAAAGACGGCAAAGTGAACTGCTGCTCTTTACATTTGTGCATTGTTACAGTAGCTACATTTCCCAAAGTTAAATGTTTAATGTCACTTAATGAAGGTGCTAAATGGATAAAACACTATTGTTGCATGACTACTCTGTAAAATTTCACATTTCATACTGCACACTTCACACACTCCTTTGCTGATTCAAATAGATTCAGGTGTCACTTTCCAGACTGATAACGTAATGATAATACAATAGGAAGTGTTGACATGGTAGAAAAAGTAAAAAAAAACCCTGCAACTCAAAAAAAGAGGGAAGAAAGTTACTGTTGTCATAATCCAATTACTAAGTGAGAACTGGCATTTTAAATGGTGACCTGATGACTTGATGACCTGAAAATCCCATGGTGACCTGATGAGCTGAAAAGCCTATGGTGACTTGATGACCTGAAGGCTTTCCTATCCAAACTAAGGTTATGCAACTTGCTTTCTTAAACATATTTTAATGTGTTTATCTTTATTGTAGCTTATATTTGAAATGAGTATTAATTAATGTTTAGTAAATTAATCTATACTATTATTGTATAGGAAAATAATTAGATGTCCTTAATTCTCTATAGTAAATTCACTGTACTGTTCCACAGAAGCTGCTATACATGCTATTTAGAAAGTGAGTAGCCTCCAGCTGGCCTTCAAGTCTGCCAGCTGGGAGGAAAAACTATAGAGAAACAGAAGGTTACACAACAACCATATGAAGCATGGCAAGAATTTTTAGTCCAAATTAACAATGTCAAAGAATTAACAATGTCCCCCTAATGTTTATGTTCTTTCTGTGTCCTACTAAACATTACTCCAGTTCTGAAGTTTTCAACATTTTTCCTATTAGTTATTAGTTCCCTTTTAATTCTGTTTATTACAAAATTGATCATAAGTATTAGTGTGATAGTTTTTCCTTTGTATCTCCAGATACCATGTCCAGCATGTGGTCACTACTTAACACTAATTAATGAAACTTCGTTATGAACCTTACACTTAAAATAGTATCTTCAGATAAGTTAGGAGTAGGCAAGAAACCAAGAGGTCCCCTAAATCATTATTTTGCACAAAAAGATCAACAGTCAGCTGTTCCCAATATCTATTTTTCTGGTAGAAAAATCTGGAGATATAGGGGAGGTATATGAAAAGAAACTGCCCCCCCCCC
>KL265864.1:0-17255 GCA_000699545.1 Podiceps cristatus | reverse complement strand
CCCCCCGCCTTAAAGCATTGACAGAAATCTGTGGTGCCTTCAGCTTCCTCGGGGATGCACGCATCTATACTGTTAAGTAAAAGCAACTCAGGGAGTGAACTTGAGCACTGGATGCTTGATTGTCCTTGTTGCTTAACTCTTAGCTCCCTATCTTTATTTTGGAATACTCTAACCTAGCTCTTGGAAGAAAAATTTGTTATAGAAGAAAACACGTTTACGCAGTATAAGTAGAAGACAGTAGTATGGATGATGGGTCAAGCCTGTTCCACTTCACTCCAGGCCCCAGGATTGATGTCTGGCCCCTTTTTTATTTAGTGGGCCCAGACATAATCACCCTCTCTAGCTAGATTTCTAAGGGCAGTATCAACTTGAAAACAGCACTCTGAAGGCTAGATGCTCTTAGCTACCTGTTCATCTTACAGAGACAAGCACCTGCAGAAGGCAACATATTCACTTACTGAGGAATCTTACCTGAAGACAGATCTGTGATTAAAAGATGTCTGTCTCTAATTCAGTGCCCAAAACAAGATGGGGCAAATTTAGTGCCTAAAACAAGGTAAGACAGCCATACAATTTATGCATTTATACTCAAAATTTAAAAATAGTGCTAGTGCTTCAAAGCAGCTCAGTTTGCAAGGGAGTGAAGGAGTCAAAATGGCTGGCTCTTTAAAATACTAAAAAAAAAAAATAAAAAAAAAATACATAGTTCCAAATTATGATAATGAAGATTCACTTGCTTCTATTTTATTATATTTTTTCCATTGTCTGCTTAATGGAATTGTAGCTTTTGAAAAGCTTCCTAAAATATTTTTAATGAATCAAGAAACAGACACATAAAATGAGGGACTGTCATTCTGATGATAACCAGGCACTGCATGATGTATACTGGCAAGTTACTGAATCTGCTTTAGGTGATTGTCTGAGACCAGGGTTATGCAGCATAGACTAATAGCACATCTGCTATGGTTTATAGCTGTATGGATAAATATCTACAACCAAATTCTAGTACACTCTGGAACTTGAACAGTATGGAAGTAAGAGGTTTATGTTAAAAGGAAAGTGCCAGAAAATACATTAATGAGTAAATTTATAGTTATTTTTTTTGCTTTAAAAGGTCGAGTGTTTAAAAGAGCAGGTGTATATGAAACAAAAACATTGTGGTATTTCAAGTATATCCTGAGAACAGAAATATATATACACTGATCTTTACAGAATAATACAACAGTTCTGGTTGTCCTGGTAGAATTTCTCTACAAAAGGGTAATAAAAACATTCAGTTAAGAAGGAATCTGTAAGTTCCAGAATCATGGGAAATGAGTGCAACATCCTTCACCTGCTATTATGCAAGAGAGGTTCAGAATGGTAGAGAACATCTTCTTATACAATATTGAAAAAAATTACCTGAACCTTCACAATGTTTACTTTCTTTACAGAGGACAGTTTATTGATAGGTGTACACCTATCAATACTTGATGCAGTTGTCCATACATAAGCATTTGGTATTATCAGAGATGCTCTAGATGAGACAGCTGCGTAAGTTTATCAACTGTGACACGGGACCTGTAGGAGAACCTGCCACCACCAGACAACCACCGAGAGCCAGACAGACTGTCACAGGGAATCTCACCTCTAACCATCACCTCTACGGGGGCACCTGAATTGAGCCCAGGGTTATACCATTAAATAACAATACCATAATGAAAAGCAAAACTTAGCAGGGGGCAATTAGCTTCCTGAATATAGGTGTCTCATGCATTTTTAGGTATTGAGTTCTCCCACCTAGCTTCCATCTCCAGAAAACCACGTCTCCTATAGCTCTCAACTCAGATCTGTAATAGATATTTAAACAGCTTTCTGAGATGCCCTAAGTCAGTAGGCACCTACTCTTGCACAACTGAATACAACCCTTAAAAAACCTGTAGTCATAGTATGATTTGATGCCAAATCATCTCTGATGGCTCTTATTTCCACTCTTTCTCTTTTTCAGGTGGTCAGCTACTTATCTGTGTCTATGAGCTTTCTTTTCTGAAGTGAGACATCTCTCCAATGAGAGGAGGTGATGATACATAAATATCCCAACCACTACAAAGATTTTAAATGATGACCCAAGAATAAAAATAATTGCATCAAAGACAACAAAAAAATAGAGAAGTGAAAAAAGCACCAAATTTATCTAGAGAGCTTTTCTATTTCATTATCCAAAGGATTTTTTATATGTATGCTGATAAGAAAAAGACAGAGAGATGTGTTTCCCATATCAAATAGTGCTTGTTATTCTGTTCTTGAGGCTGCCCCAGCAACCAGCGACCTGCATGAGAACCTGTGCTGACAAGCTCCACAGGTATCCAGGCTTAATGTAGCTCTGGACTGCTTTTAATAGATAAGCATACTCTATCTGCTCTGGCAAAGAAAAATAGGGCAGACCATCAGACAACCATCTTCCCTAACCTGAGTGGAATACTTAAAATAAGCCAAGGGTAAAGAACACAGTCTTCCCAGCATAATGCCTTGAAATGCCATTGAAAGAAGATCATCTGTGTTTATACACATACATGTATATATATGCATGTATTCATGTATTTATAGCAATAAGAATACAAAAATGAGAGATCGCTCCTTTGTTTCCTTATATATATTACTTGACAAAGCAGAAGGCATTTCTACATAATAGTCTAGATACTATATCTAATAAAATGGCTAGAAAATTTCATATAAAACTAGAAAAACATAATAAAAAAGTGTTGACACATGAGAAAATGAAGTTTGGCTTAATCATTCTAGTTGACTAAAAATGAAAATTCCAATGCCACTAGATAAAATACCACCAAAAAACCCGCCAAAAAACAAAAAACCATGAACTTGTAAGATTTTATTTATCACATTTTCCCTTTTATTTTTATTCCTTTTTTATTGCCAATAACAATCTATAGTAAGATGATTCTAGTGTAATACTGTGTATTGCAAATTCCCTGCTACCGAATTGCTTTTTTCTTTCTGTTGATTTAAACACAGACACATCTGAGAATAGACTACAAGAGATTTCGTTTCTTAATTTGATTTTTTATTATTATTATAAAATTTAAGATCTAAGTTCTAAAGGGCTAAAATCTGCCATGTAAGTTTCAAGCAAGTTTCTATAGGGAATAAAGTCTACAGCCATGAAGTTAAAAGACGAGAAGACAGCTTATTAGCTTATTAGTTACAGAAGGCTTAATCACTTTTGAAGTACAAGGCATCCTGCAAATTAGAAAAAATATTTCCTTAGACCAATGGAGTTGGAGTATCAACAGACTGATAAGAAGACAGAGAGGAATCAGAAGTTGTTTGGGTGTTCCTATTCTCTATGAACTACCATCTCACGTGACATGATCCATATTTTAGTAACATCAGTGTGAATATAAAATGAATAATTCCGTGGAAGTGGATACTGGCACCCAGTCAATTTTTTGTCTAAAAAATGTCTAAAAATCATGAGATTAGAGAGCTAGCAAAAGGCTTGAATTCTTCCTTGTCAGGTGGAGGCTACTTAGGTCTTCTGACCTGTAAAGATTAGACCCTAGACATGGTTTTCTCTTTGACCCTAGACATGTTTTTCTCTTTAATTAAATCTGAAATTTCATAATCATCTCTTTCAAGAGGTAGGTATTTATGTAAAACATTAGCTATTAAGAGATTTATGACAAGAACATAAGAACTGACAACGTTGTCTATGTAAGTTTGTAAAAACAATGAGCAAAAGGAAGTTTATATGTATGAGTTGCTAGGGCCCCTTTGCTGCTGTAATATGAAAATCAATCACTATGGAATAGTGTTGCTTAAACTTCCCATCACTCACACTTATTTACTACCACTTAGGAAGCTATCATGATAAAACAATGTATGCTATCACCACCAGAGATGGAAGAAAAAGAGGTGTGAATAGCACTTTGATAAAAAAAAATAAAGATTCATAAATTTAAATATTACTTTTCTCTCTGGCATTTGCTTTTATGATCCACACAATATTTTAGACTCTATTTTAGTGGTACATTCAGTGAAACATATTCTGAGATGATAAAACAAGGATAGGTTAAATATTGATCAGTAAAAGCGAGTCTGAAGCTTGCATCTGTGAAGAGCAGAAGATGTGTTTGATGTAATGCTCTTTAGTTGTCTCATTAAAGCAGTGATGAAATTCACACTCTGCTGAAATCAGACAGAGCTTTGCCATTCTTTTTTTTATCCACAGAAGGACGGGGGGAAGAGAATTGGAATGGTAAAAGTGAGAAAACTCATGGGTTGAGATAAGAACAGTTTAATAATTGAAATGAAATAAAGTGTGAGAGAAATAAAACCCATGAAAGACAAGTGATGCAAATGAAATCAATTGCTCACCAGCAACCAAACAATGCCCAGCCAGCTTCCGAGCAGTGACCCCCTGTCTGGATTGGGCCAAGTGCTACGGCATGATCTCCCATTTAATTTGTACAAAGCCTTGCTGCTGCTCAAGGCCCCATTCAAAGTCATGCTTCTTCCAGGTCACTCAATACAGAGGGTTTACGATCAGTCTATAATGTAGAATATGCATTCTCCAAAAACCCACGACACCTAAGAAAGCTTGTGTTCCATTTTTTGTTATCTGGTGGAGACATAGTTGTTATTTCATTGATCACATCCACTGGGATATGGAGATGCCCATCTTGCCATTTTATCCCTAAAATTTTGATCTTCTGTGCAGATCCTTCAACCTTACTTTGGTTTATGGCAACACTGGCTTTCAAAAGAATCTGAATTACTCTTCTCCCCTTCTCAAACACTTCCTCTGCTGTGCTGCCCCTCACAATGATGTCATCAATGTATTGCAGTTTTTTGGGAGCTTCACCTTGTTCCATTGCAGTCTATATCAATCCATGACAAATGGTGGGGCTGTGTTTCCACCCCTGGGGCAGTTGATTCCAGGTGTACTCCTCCAAGCAAAAGCTCCTCCAAGCAAAAGCAAACTGTAGCCTGCACTCTGCTGCCAAAAGGATTGACAAAAACACATTGGAGCTATCAGTTGTGGCATACCACTTGGCTGCCTTTGACTCCACTTTGTATTGAAGTGCTGGCATATCTGGCATGGCAGCACTCAGCAGCAGGGTGATTTCATTCAGGCCACAACTACCTCCTGTTAGTCTCATTCTCCGTTGAATTTTTGCACTGGCCTTATAGGTCTATTAAAAGGTGAGTGAGTCTTGCCAATCTCTCATTGGGTCTCCAGTCACTGGAGCAACTTATGGATGGGAACCAAGGAGTCTCAACTGGTGCAATATTGTCACTGGTGCACTATTGTCACCAATGCACTGACATGGTAGCAATTGGTACCTTGCTGTCCTTTAACCTGCAGCAACTCCACCACAGATGGATCCTCTGAAAGACCAGGCAAGCTAGAAAGCTGTTTAATCTTCTCCATACTCAAGGCAGCTATATCAAAACCCCATCGGTACCTCTTTGGGTCTCTGAAGTACCCTCTCCTAAGGCAATCTATGACAAAGATACATGGAGCCTCTGGACCAGTCACAATAGAATATTTTGGCCACTCATTCCTAGTTACGCTTAACTCAGCCCCCAACACAGAGAGTTCTTGGGATCCTCCTGTTACTCCACAGATAAAGATGGTTTCTGTTCCTTTGTAATTTGATGGAATTAGTGTACACTGTGTACCAGTGTCCACTAGACCTTTATACTCCCATGAGGATGATGGCCATTAAATCTACACAGTCCAGTAAAGCCAGTTTTCCCTTTCCACCACCTGGCTGAAGGCAGGGCCCCTCTAGTCCTGACTGGAATCACTACTTGATTTTTGTAACTGCAAAACAGAAGTCCTTTCATCAGGGCCAAAAGTAGCGTTAGCCCTTTTACTCTGCCCAACAGACACTGGAGCAGTAATTTTCCTGGATGGATGACTCTTAATAGCTGAGGCCTTGCTTGGAGTGCAAGGAAGACCTATCTATCTCAGCTTGCTCAGACATCTTTTGGTTTAGTCTGTCCACAGCTGAGAGACAGGCCCACAAGGAGGAAGCGAGATTATCTTTGTATTCTTGGAGTTGTCTGTCCAGTTCATCTACAGTTGGTGCCTCCGTGTCTGTCCAGCTCATTATCGCCAGTGTGAGTGTGTATGATATCAGTGCACTTTATACAAACTTAGGCCACATGGACCGTGCGCACCAGGTTTCATCCAGATCTTTTGATGCCTGGTTGTCATCCAGTTTGTTACAAATCATCTCTACCACAGCTAACTCCCTCAGACACTGATTAGCTCCCTCAGTCTTGATCCATTTCCTTCAGGAATTTTCAAGTTCTTCCTCAAAGGGATACCAGTCCTTCACACTCGACAGGAGTTGCTGCCAAAGACTGAGGACTCCTACCTTTTTTTCCAAACCCTTTGTCAATCACCTTATCCTTAGCAAGGGATCCTAGCTGCCAGGCTTCCTTACCCTCTAATTCCTGGTATCCCAGCATTGGAGTAACCAGCTGAGAGTCAGCTCACCTGGTTGACGGCTAAAATCTTTTCGCATAACTCGCAGCTCACTTAGGGATAGGGATCAGGTGGTTTCTCATTTATGATTTCAGTCTCTTCCGCCTCCTGTTCTTGTGACTGCTCTGCTGCAGAACTGTCTGCCTCTTCTGATTCTTTCTCCTGCTCCCTCTTAGGAGAAGCGTCATCATCCCTTACTAAACGAGCTGACTTCTGCTTCCACTGCTTCTTTCCAGTTATAAGGGCAACTGATACCTGATACAGTGTCCCGTTTAGCCATAGTGTGTTGGTGTGTTTTCCCTCTGTTCTCCCTGAAGGTACTGCATAATATCAAGCAGTGTTTGGTAGATGCTGGCCAAGGCCCAGAACAGTGTGGTAAGTTGTCCCTCTTTTTTCAAGCTTTCTATCACTTCATCTGTATCCTGTAGTTGTTTGGGAGTAAAGTTCCTGACCATTGGAGGTGAGTTCTCTAGATACCTGCCCATTTTTGCCCATACGCTGTGCCACCCATGACTGTACTGTCATGGAGCCTGGGTCTTATTCCTAAATTGCTTGTTAACCTTAGATAAAATCAAAACAATATTCCGAAGAAATACCAATAGAAGTATTTTAACTGTCCAAGGATGTTCAAGATACTGAGAAGTTACTGTAACAAGGGAGAAAACATCACAGAAGAAGGCAAGGAAGGTGCAATTCTGTATTTCCTCCACAAAAAGTCCTCTCAGAGGAAGAAGTATAATTTTTAATTGTCTGCATGTGTCAATACAGTCATGGCTTCAGTACACAGTCCAAATACCAAACTAAGCTCCAAGTCAGTGTTTTAATAACACATCTCCCAGGCAAAACATCACTAATCACTACAGAGCACAGCAAGCTGCAAAAGCCAACACCAATCTTCAACATGTACAGGAAAAAAAAAAAAAAAAAAAAAAAAAAGAGCATGTTGCAGATCAGGTAAACTAATATCAAAAATATCCCTGTATTATCAACACTGTCTCCAGCACAAACCCAAAACACAGCCCCATACTACCATGAAAGAAAATTAACTCTACCCCATCCAAAAGCAGCACATACATCTAGATACTCAGACACCACTCTCCTGTCCACCAAAATGTGCTGATACATGATTTGTTATACACTAAAATCCAATAGTAAAAATATTCTCATCATAGTTTTCTTTCCATGACACATATTTCAAACACACAGACCCCGAAATGTAATCAGTGTTCTTTGGTGAGGCTTTCAAGGAGTTGTCTTCTCACTCGTCGCTGGAAGCAAGGCCTGGTAGCGAAACCCATGCTGGTACTGTGCCGTTTTCCAGGAGAGCAGTCACATCGTGTTTAAAACAGCATGTGTATGCTCTGGGTAAATATCCTATCAAGTTGCTATCAGTAAAAACCCTGAAACATTTCAAGAGTGGTCATTTGCTTATGACCACAATGTCTGCAGAAATAATGAAAGCTTAAGTGGTTTGTTTCAAGGGGAGGAAAGGTGCCACCAGTTTGCTCCATGAGAGGTTTATTCAGCCAGCTTACTTTCACTGCCGGTGCTATCTCCCTGTCTGGAGTATGGTTAGTTTTAAGCTGTCCCTTGTTACCTATCTTTTCCTATAACAGTTTAATCTTAGGTCATCTAGAGGTCAAACTAAAGTGTATGTTCCTGAGATAAGGCTATAAGACATATGGATGAAACAATGTTAGTTCATGATTACGGAAAAGCACAGTATACTTTCCTATTATTCTATCATTTTTAATGAGAGTGAGTGAGCTGGATTGATAAGAGAATTTTAGGCTTCTCCTTGGGGAAAGAAATAGAAAAGTGAGATTTCATGCATGAACAAAGGGATTCATCTAAAATCAACTAAGCAAAATTTTTCCCAGACTTACATGGCAGTCAAATATTAATGTTTAATTCTCAGTGTTTTTATAGCATGTGATCTTAAGGATTTCATATTTTCAATGTAAAAAATGTGTGTAGTTATCAATAAACCCCATAATATATGGGAACAAGGTGTTATGGCATGATTTAGTTAGATGATTCTGTAAACTATATGTAAACAAAGAGAAAATACCATTTTATTTCCATATGAGTTTAAAGATATTGATGTAATCTGTGGAGCAGAACTGATCCTGCATTTAGAACCACTTTTGGTGTGTCTTAAGAGCCAGGTAACTTTATTTGGACACAAAGTAAAAAAGCATCTGGCTGTCACTACCAATTTATCTTTCAACTAAATTGTATAGCACCTTCAAATTATTTTTTTGAAGTTCTTTCTCTGCTGGGCCATATTTGAACAGATACTGTCATTCATCTTGCTGACATTAGTGTCCTTTTTGATAAAATGCAATGCTTTGGACAGCAAAACCAACATATAGCACATTTTACCACCATTGCATCCTGACATTTGAAATTACACATTCCAAGTCACATTGTGTAAGCCCATTATGTTCAGAAAAGGATTTATTTTTTTTTTTTTTCTCCATAGGAATTATCCAGAAACTGGTTAGATCAGAGGCACTCTTCAAGTTCATTCTTAACCATAATAGCAACATTTACTTTCTTGTCAATAAAACTCCTTGCAGCCAGTCAAGTATCTCAGTTGGAATAAATGATTGGTTGACCTCTGATAGTTGTGGAAGAAAAATCTATCAACACAAAGATATCACTTATGTTGGAGGAAGTCCCTGAACTGTAGATTGTTTAAAGCTGGGAAAATAGCCTGAAAAGTATCACACTTTCCATACTTTTCCCTAAACATTATCTGTAAGCCATTATTAGACGAAAGGTCCCATGCTACATGAACTTAGGTGTGACCTACTTCACTCATGTTTTGCTGAGTCATTTGTTCTATTTTCAAGCCTCTGGTCCTTCATTATTTAATGAATAATGTAGTATCAGCACGTGGGGAAAAAAAAAAAAAAAAAAAAAAAGAGCTAGACCAGAAGAGCAAATTGAAGTTGTCTATATTATGATGAAAGACTAAGGAACACAGACTTGAACAATACATATTAACATACAGACTGAGCAGTGAGGGTGTCAACACATTTGACCACACACAGGAATCAGGTGCTATTTGACATTCCTTAAGGCATCGAAAAGCCCACAAAGGGCTAGCAGATATGATATAGAAAGCCTATGTGCTTCTGGAGTTGCAACCCAGGGTCAGGAAGGGTAGCCCAGGGTAGCCCAAACAGTACTAGGCATCTTTGGTTAGGCAATGCAACTGAGACTGTAGCATCTTCATGTTGGTAGGGCACCTCCTTTTGCTCGCTTATCACAATGAACTTGGAGCTTTGCTCTGCAACTTGCCACTAAGTACTTCCTTTCTGAGCCAGGTCTTGCAAGTTTAAATGTTTTTCTGGGTTTTCTTCTAGCTTCATTAGTTTCCTATTACTCCTCCCTACAAACTTCACCTCATTTGTATCCTCCTGTTATCATGTCCACAGGTTATTTCAAAAAGAATACAGTATGTTGCTATTTTATTCATGACAAGTGCAATATCCCGCAGTCCTGAAAACAGATACATTTTTGCCTGCAAGTATTTCAAAGGACCATCTTTGCTGGAGTTGTGTATTTGTGTTAAAGAAGATGGGACTGATCATGGAATCAATAATAAATTTTTACTGACTACTTTTGTATCTGTTAAAAGATAAGAACTCTCACACTATTATGCTGCCAAAGCTAAGCACAACTTTAAACACTTTTGATAGCCCCAGACATTTCAATACTGAAGAGGATTCTTGTAATGTATGTATCTTTAGAGAAGAACTTCAGCACATTGTGTAAATGTTTTGTATAGCTAACTTCATTCCCCTGAAGTGAACTCCGCTACAAAGCTGATATGCAGGATTCTGCATTGCTTTTTACCTTTGTGCTAAATTTCCCCATGGTTTACTTTACTACTTTATTTGTTTTAATTGTCTTTTTGCTCAGCTCAAAACACGATAAGCTTTACAGCAGACAGCATCTTCTAGTGACAATGTCAGTTTCAGTTCTGGTTGAATAAAAGGTGGCATTTCCGCTCTATGGAAAGAAAAAAGGCCAGAAGATAAAAGGAGGTTTTGTTTGCTTATTTGCTTTGTTTACATGTGCTAGAGTCCATTCTGGGATGCAAAATACAGAACACAGTGGTAGCGACTGCACTAACACTGTGGTGCATTATGAAAACCTTTTATCACATTGAGAAATAAAGGAAGAAGATTGCGTTGCAGTTTAACAGACATAAAGCAGTCAGGCATCTCACTGTGACTGAGGATATACAGTTTACAAGAGCAAGTTCTTCCAGGTCTGTGTGCCATGCTCTCTGCTGGAATGCCTTGAGCACTGGGAAGGAGAATTCATCCTGCAGAGAAACCTTTTGTGACTCTCCTGTGGATTAAGAAAAAATACTGCATCGTGAGCTGATTTCCCTTATTCTTTACCTTTTATAGATTCTTTATTTTTTCCTGCAAACAAACAATAATATATTGCACTAAGACACTGTCATTTGAAATATCTTCTGCACAACTGAAAGGGAGGATATAATTATGTTTACTCACCCTCAGCTGCTCGTATATGGATAAGGTCAATGATGAGTCAGACTTGGGCATAGCTTTGTTTAAATCCTGTTTTCTAATGCCAGCTTACTTAATTCTTGGTTGAAAGACAAGCCAAAATTCTGTCTTTTCAGGGCTTATCAGAAGCATTACATGAAGTTAACCTCCAGATCTATTCTCCATAAAACTCTGATAAGCATGTTTTAATAGTTCACAGTCAGCTAGAGTAAGACAGTCACAGAGAAAAGCATCATACTGTTTCTCAATAATGTCCAGTGTAAATCAACAGCGTTGAAAATACTAAAAAATACTAGTTTATGGAATTCACTAGTTGCTCTTTAAAATGGGGTACAGTCCTCTTTGAGAAAGGATTAGATACAAAGTGATCAGTATTTTTATTCAAACTCCACCTGCTTTTATTGGTAAAGTACAGTGCACCACTGCATGCTGTCAAGTTTAAAGAGAGAACAGCTGTACACATTTACATCTTGCTCAGGAAATATGCTGTTCTTTTGATGCATTTTTTTCTAAAAATTCTACCTTCCAGCTATCAGTATTCTGCGAAGGGCTATCTCTTGTTTTCAAATCTCCTGAAAAGCTTTACTAGAAAATTTTACAAGTTATAGATATATGCCGTCTACTCCGTATTTGATTCAAAGTAATATTGAAATAGCAGCAAGTTCATCATCTGAGCCTCAGTGTCTTTTAACAGAGAATGTCAAATCATCTTCTTTTTACATGAAGAATGCCCCATCTTTTTGCTCACTAGGTTTGAATTAATAATTATCTGATTGTTCAGGAGCTTCATGAGCCACTGTCATTTTGGGGGAACAGTAGTTCATTGACTACTTTTCCACTTTATTAATTTAAATCATCTTTGTCACAAGATTATCCTTTTCTTTTTCAGTTATTGCAAGTGTTGTTATGAACGTACCATTCTATTTCATCTAGAAATTATTATTTGAGAGATTTGCAAGCAACTCAGCTGTAAAATTTCTCTCGAGACAAAGTTTGGCTTCCAAAGGCTGTATCAGCACAGAGGATTGTATTCAAATTAAAACACAGCAGTAGCTTTTATTTCTAATGACTGAAGACAAACAGAAAAGCTGAATAGAGAATAATGGGCACATACAGGAACTGTTAATCTGACAGCACACAATAACCATGGGTTAAATTCTCACAAACGTTGAGAATGAAAGCCACCCTCATTAAAGAATCCTTCTGATGCTAAGAGATGTGGTGTGATATGAACGTTAGATATTTATTTTAATGAAAGGTGAGATGGTGAAAGATCATGATTATGGAATCTGGAGGATTAAGGAGATAGCAAATATCAGCCTCTTGACATCTGGAGATAGTATTACTATCCTTAGAAGAGGGGTTGTATGTGATCATGTTCCTCATCCTACCTTTAGGTGTACCAACTTGCTCATTTCAGTGTGAAAGTACTTTTGAAATATGAGGGGAAAAGGGTAAGAGTTTATACTTTTTTTTTTTTTTTCATGAATCTGTCATATTGCCCAAACACTTGTAACATTATAGAACAGAGATGAAGGATTAACTACGTAAATTATTGCTTTCTTCTAGTAATTGGCTTTTAATGTTTAAGCTATATTCATTTTCTTCTTAGTATTTAAATAATAAGACCCCCTTTTTTTTTCTGTAACATGATAAGAACTTTTCTCTGCAGCATCTGTTTGACAGAATATTCTTGTGTTATACCCTATAGGGTATTTGCGGTTTGCTACTGCTGTATCAGTACAGGAAATTCAGTTACAGAAATACTGTATGCGCAGCTGGACTAAAAGTATATCAAGTACAGAATATCTGACTCAGTTTCCTATTGTATCATCTAAAAAAAAAAAAAAAAAGTTAAAATCTTTTGCTATTACATGATGTATAAACAAGGATTTTGGTGCATAAAACCAGTTTATAACACGAACAGGGTTTATGGCAGTACATAAAGCAGGAACATAAACATAAATGCAAGACAGTGGAAAAACCCAAGGATGTGAAAGTACATTACCTTTGATTTTAAAAACAAGTGATTCTTGTTTGTTGGAAAGAAACATCAGCTATGCTTAATACTGCATAACAGAGTGCAGTACAACAGGAGCTGAAGCTAATACAGACCTGACTGGCATCGTTAGGCTCAGTGTTACACCAGGTAGAACTAGCAGCATGCACCTTAAACGCATGCTGGCTGTACCAGCCTGCTGCTGCGCTCTGGCAGACACGCCGAACTCATTATTACTTGGGCATTACACCAGGCTACTACCATGTTAATGAGCAGGTTGCACGTACAGCTTAGATTTGAAAGCTGGCTCATGTAGCGACATTCTGGGTTTTACATAGCCAGTTTTACACTTCCAGTCTGCGGTGTCCTTCTCTACTTTTTGCCAGTAAGACTATAAACAGATTGGTTGAAACTGAAAAGTCATGTGAAAGCTCTGCACAAAGCCTTGGTGCAAAATTACTGTGAGACCAGAGGATCTTGTCCCTAAGGAACTGTTTGTCCCAAAGGGGAATAAATCCTAAATTGTGGCAGATGTTTTCAGCTACCAAAGTAGACATAGTCAAAAGAAAGGTATTTTTAAGGTACTTTCCTAGCAATTGCCAGCTGTGAAACAGGCAATAGGATTTAGTCGCCAAATTCAGCTTTGCCAAGAAACATGTAAGACCAACCCTCTATCACAGCTCTGTTGCACAACTACTCTAAGTAGAGCATTTATATAATACGAGCATGGATTCACTATCTGGAGTTCCATTTGCTTCCATTTGTTTCACTTTCTATATCCATGTATTTATTCCAACAATCAAACAATATAAAGAAAAAAAATAAACCAAAATGGCAAGGAGGAATATGGAACATCATTAACGTTGAAATAAAACAGTGTTTGTATAATAAACCTAACAAAATTGAGTCAGTGAAATAGAGGAATTAAATGGTAGATTTAAAACAGAAGCAAAAGTAAGGCTTCCTGCTCTGGTTTCTGCCTGTAATAAGTACAGTTAAAGTAATTTTGAATTAAGGTATTTTTCCAGTTTACATTCAGGCAGAAAGGAAGAGCCACCAGCTGTTCCTAAAAGCAAGAAAGATTGCTTTTGTCTCCCTGTTCCTGGGCTGTAGTGTTCCTGGGTGTACCACCTCCTGGTTAATAATGTGAGAGGACTCCCTTTTCCCAAAGGGAGACTGGCTTTTTGTTGAAAGAACCAGCACTGCAAATACAAGCAACTTCTCACTATGTTTGCAGTCTGCTCTCTGTTGTATCTGCTCCAAAATCATTGCACCCATTATATCGGAGGCTCCCATTGGGCAGGCTGTTACTGATTGCTTTCTGCAAACCCTCTCAATCCTCCAAAGAAGGAAAAAAGAGGTCATTACATCCAATCTCTAACACGGGTTCTGGTATCTTTCCTAAAAGGAGGAAATTATGATAGCCAAAGCATCTTGGCATTTTTCTTTGTGTTCATAAAGAGGGCTAGCGAAGCCCTTTAATGGGGGCTCTGCTCCCATAGCATACAGCCAGCAGCGTGAGGTTTCACAAAACTCTCAGCCTCAGCACTGGCATGGATGTTGGAGGACATCCTAATGCTCTACAGCTGTCCTCGGATGTGCTAGATATGCTTTCAGACCACAGTAGTGAGATAGCAAGGCAGATTAAAATCAATTGTGGAAAGGAAAAAGGGATGAGGATCAAACAATGAAAAGCATAGAACTGGGAGCTTGAGGTTGACACCAAACAGAGCTCCCTTTCACTCCACCAAGGCCTCCGGGGTGCTGGATCTGCTGAGAGACGTGACAAAACACATCAACCAACGTGGCCGCTTCATCAGCAGCATCCTTTCCCTCCCCTGAAACTTGTACATCAAATACAGGATGTTGTGATAGATAGATCTTTAATGCAACCCTACTTTTGCCATCATTATTTTCTGGATGCAGATGTGACAATGAAAGAACTTCTACAGCAGTTCCACCCAGTTCATAGCCTTGCCCACCTAATCCAGTAACTCATCTCTTAAGAGGGTCTTCTATGCAAAGTTTAACTAGACGTAAAGGAGCAGAACATACAGTGATGCTTGTCTGCATGAAACAGTCCCCACTTCTGGTGATCTGCAGCAGAGTCCAGTATTGTACCTTAATATTTAATAGCTGCTAATGTGCTTTTCTTTCAAGAGTTTAATAATTTCTTAACATCCTGGAATGGTGTGTGCAATGGTTTAATTATGTATACCTTAAGAAAAATGTTCACTGCCCCCCAAAAATAATGTTGACCCTACTTCTTGCACTGTAAGCAACTGAATAATCATTTACAATTTAATTTCTCATATAGATAGTTCCATTTCATGTTCTTCTTCAGCTCTCTTTCAATGACTTCTAGTGTATTTAATTTTTCCTTACAATCATTGTACAGAAATCTTCAATAAAACTTGTTTACTCTCTCTGTATCTCTTCTAGTTCTACTGTACTCTTCACAAAAGGGAATCACAAGTCCATACATTCAATAATCGGCACATTATGATATAAAGATGCTTTCAGCTTTTACTTTTCTGTTTATTTTCTAATCATTCTTAAAATTTGCTTTTTTAAAACAATGAACACTGAATCAAAATATTCATAAAACTATCTTTAGTAAATCATAACTCTCATCCCTCTGTGGCAATAGCTTTTTAGAATCAGTCATTGTATATAGTTTGGCTTGGTTTCCTATGTATACTAATTTGCACTAATCAACAGTGAATATCATTTGCCACTTTATTGCCTAGTCAGTCAGTATTTTGACATCCTTCTGCACATCTTCACAGCAAGTTTTCACTTTTATTACACTGAATAAAATTATCAGCAAATTTTATTCTCACTACTTCTCTTTTAGATAATTAATGAGTATGCTGACCATACTAGGAGAAAGAGGGATCTAATTTAAATGTCTTCTATTGGGAAGAAAAGACTGCTTATTTTATTTCCTAATATTTTATCTGCTGTCAGAGACATAAGGTCTTTTGTGTTTGCCTTTTTTTTTTTTTTTTTTTTTTAATAGCCTTTCTTGGATACCCTGAAATTTCTGCTTGTTGAAAATATGTGATACTAATCTTTGTTAATATGAATTTCTTATGCAAGATCTCCTCCTTCTAGAAAGGCTTGGTGGCCTTATCTTTCCTTGTTCAACCATAGTTTTTACTGTGATTTTTATTAGTAGCCTAGAAGAGTATTCAGCTGTACTGATTTGTAACTGTGAATCATCTCTGGATAAAAAAAGTGAAGTTAGATTTATCACCTTCCATTCTTCTAGTCCCAATAGTCATCTAAAGGTTTAGCTTACACACTGCAGTCAATAAGTGGATTAACATTCTGATGTCCTGGCTATTTGTTAGTGTTTAATTTTTCTATTTTTCCTAGGATTTTTCTACTGATTCTCCACTGATTCTCCAGTTTGGCCAACAACTTCTGTGTTTACTCATAAAAGATGGAAGAGTGGGTGCTTGCCTTATTTCTGTTGTAGTGAACATCAGTGTAATGCATTCACTTAGCTTCTCAGCTACCGCTTTCTTTTCTCTTTTTTCCATCTTAATCATCTATGGTGGCTCCAGATGACACTTCCTAGTTTTGATGTTCTTTAAAGGACTAATTACTGTATGTGGAAAATTCAAATTCTAAGCTTCAGACTTTTAACAAGGTATTCCTCAAAGTAATTGTTGGCTTGCCTTAGTGGGGTTTTTGTTTGGTTTTTTTTTTTAAACTTGTCATAGTTTTCTTTACATAATTATTTCCATGAACCCCCATGAAGAATCTAGCAACTAGCTCAGATGTACATATGCACCCTCTAGAGGTAAGGTGGAGCTCCAAATTGTGGGCACCTCAATGTAGGTTCCTACCTGTGAGTGAGATATCTAAATGCCCTTGTAGTTAATGGTTGTCTAATTAATGTAATTACTAGTACCTGGTGAGTTAGGTTACCAAATTCCCCCAGATTTGGGGAAGCTGAAGAACCTTTGAGATGCCCAGCTTGATTCAATAGCTCACATAATATCCACTGTGAAGCTAAATCCCACCACATATGGCTCCACATAATACCTTATGTTCTGTTTTGTCCATGCATTGTCCTGCTGTTACAGTAACTTTCCAAGACCTTCAATTTTCAAGACAAAATGTTGGACAGGGATAGTTAATAATTACGTGACACTCAAGGCTTCATTCCAATGGGTCTCAATGGGTTTAATATATA